>PQWD01005364.1:0-181461 GCA_019425675.1 Leucinodes orbonalis | reverse complement strand
TATCGTTAATTTTGAGCCTAGCAATCCTAGCGATTTTGTTAGATCTCTGTTTTTATAACAGTGGCCACACGCGGTGCAAGGTAATCCAAAAACATGTTTTTTGCATCGTTCTTGCAGTTTTCTGGCCACTTAATTTTATATGGTCCTTATTGTTAAATAAGTGCATATAAGTATAAAGCTTGATGTTATGTATCACAATTTTGGCGTTAAGGTATCATAGCATAGTCAGAGATTATAGAAAGCTGGTTAAGAATTTAAATTCAATGGAGTAATTTTAGTACCTACTAATACTACTTACATTACGTAAAAAATCACAAATAATTCAAAATACTCAATTCATTATTCATTAATATCATAAAAAATTGTATTTATTATGTATGTTTATCTGTTGTTTAGTACCAATAATACAGGCTTCACGCTTTACTTGGGGCTTGATGGAGTGTTGAATGTCAGTAGATATTTATTTTTTATTGATTAATTGCAGACGGAGGCCATGCCCGGCGCACGGTCAGGGGGCGGCAAACCGACTAATGGATCACTCATCATTTACCTTACTGCAACGGACAAATAATAGTACAAATGCAAATATTTCATGGCCATAGAAATTCGACGATACCCGGAGCGCAGAGTAAGCATGTTACTCAACCATTTCATTTTTTTTTTGCATAGTTCTAAATAGGCGCCGCCGGAATGCAGATCTGGTCAGCAGGCGCGTGCAGCCGCAATCTGAGAATGACGCTATATACGTAAACTCTCTCGTCGATCTCTATCCAGGGCAGCAGTGTATTATTTCAAAGTTACCTAGTTGTTTCCTATGTTAATTGATGCCAACTAGCTGCTTTAAAGCTATATAATTTTTATGATGGAAGCTAAGTTGAAAAAAATTAAAGACAAACTTTTCAGATCCTTTTCATTGCATCAAGCGATAACGTTTTAAAAGAAAATATACTAAATAAATTGAAAATAAAACGCCTTTTTTGATACAGTTTGACTTCGAAAAAGCTCAGGTTTTCAGCGAATAGTCTTATTTTTATTATAGAACTTAATTGATTAATTTTATTAAAAATCAATACCAATAATTGATAAATTGTAACTTTTTAATGACATTGATTTTTTGCCGAGTGTAAGATGGCTCTGAAACAGCTTAAGCTTAAAACCCTCAGAAGCTCTTTAATTCCGGAATCGGTGATGGTGCGACGCCAAAAGTGAGGAGCAATGCGTGGTGGTGCTCTTCTTCAAGAAAGGTGATTAAACCTTTTCCCTCTCTATTCAACCTATCGCAGTCCATTGTTGGACATTGGTCTCCCCATTTTGTGCGCGATATTCGGTCCTCGTTTTTCTCATCCAGCCTCCACCAGCGACTTTTCGCAAGTCGTCGGTCCATCGGGGCGTCCTACGCAACGCTTGCCAAGACGCGGTCTCCGCTCCAGAACTCGTCTGCTCCAATGGCCTTCGGTTCTGCGACATACATTACCCACTGCCACTTCTGTTTGCTAAACTGGCGAACTATGTCATTAATTTTAGTTCTCTTGCGGATAACATCATTTCTGATTTATCTATAAGTCTCCCAGTATAGCACGCTCACCGCCCAGCCCAAATGAATCCACCTACTAGCTTCCCTCTTAAAGGTGCCGGTCAGGTATTGGCCTAAGTAAACGGATTCTTAGACAATCTGGAGAAAGACGCCACTGACGTATACTGATTGTATTGTTAAACTCTGTATAGACGTTTATCAGAAACGCTATCGGTCTATAATTCTTCAAGAGAGTTTTATGGTGATAAAACTTCTTAAAGAACGCTTCTTGACCACGCCTCCAGTGTAAATCCCTGGTAGATAAAGGCATTAAAAGCTCACCTAATGCCCTAAGGTCGGGCTGAGGTTCCAATCCCAACACGTACCAATGTATTTACGAATTTTCGAAAATATATGTACGTTATCCGACGCTCTTACGGTGAAGGAAAACATCGTGAGGAAACCTTCATGCACGCCTGCGAAGAGATTCGAAGGTTGTGTGTGAAGTCGTCCAATCCGCACTGGGCCCGCGTGGACGACTAAGGCCTAATCACCCTATACGGGTAGGCTCGTGCCCTCGGTGGCGACGTTTAATGAGCTAATAATGATGATGATGATGAATGCCCTAAGGATGGGTTGTCAGCCGGTGTTTAGGATTTCTGTCGTAATACCGTCATCCCCTGGGCCCTTCCACTTTTCCGTTGCTCCAGTGTTGCACTAATTTCGCTAACGTCAACATCCGGAATATCTTACATACAATGGTGCCTTAGTGGGGCACGTAGATCTTCTGTGGCTGATGAGCGCTCGATAAATAGAGTCGACTATAGATTTAGGGCCACAGTTCTCCTTAATTAGGTCCGTAATTAACCTTGCATTGAAACAGTAGAATTCCTACGAACGAGTTTTCGTATCGCTTGGAGAGAGCAGTTTTGTCTATACTATCTATATCTGCAAGCCTCTGTCTGTCTCTCTCTCTTTGATATTTTCGTATAGCGCGCTTGCGCTAACTCTTTGTTACGTATCAATATAATATCATTTAATGCAAAATCTGTCCTGAATCTACGGTATAGAGTTTATTATATTAGTATACTTCTGCGGAGTTAAAGAGTTGAAGATATGTTTGAAAATGTAGAGAGTTTAAAGATAGGCTTGTAATGTAATATTCCGGTTAAATAAGTTAAAGTCAAAATCCATTTATTTAAATTAGGCTTAAAAAAGGACTTCTGAACGTCAAAAATATACAAAAATTACATTACAAAAAAACTAATTTATTTGAACTGTTCCTTAAGAGAGTCACGTAGTCTATGGTTGTAGATAAATACTCTTTTTGTAGCACACATTTTGTATTAATGTCGGCAGTCGTACTCCACAACAGTAGACCATACGACATTACAATATGAAAATAACTAAAATAAACTAAGCTTGCCGTTTTAACATCTGTTAAGAGTTATCTTAGATATTAAAACCTTATTGAAGAATTAACGACCCATTACGCTATTGTGCCACATCTTCAAGTTATTCTCCAGAGTCATCATGATCCGTCTCGCGCATAGGTTTGATGACTTCAAGCCGGGTTCCTCATAGACTACATATTACATACGCTGCGGCAAGTTATACAGAAGACCGGAGAGTATAACGACCATTATGTTTGGCGTTTGTGGACTATGGGAAAGCCTTCGATTCGATCGAGACTTGGGCTGTGCTTCATTTCCTCCAACGGTGCCTGACTTGAATACTGCTATATCGAATTGTTGAGATGTTTGTACGAGAGCGCTACTATGTCAGGCCGAGAACATGAAGAGCTTACACAATCATTGGCACCGAGGAGTAAGACAAGGGGATGTAATTCATGTAATATCCTGAAACTAATCACAGCTGCGTAAAAAGTTGAGCTTGGTCCAAATGTTCAATCAATTAGAGGACTTATTATTTAAATTAGTGAAATAATACAGGATGATAAAGGAAAAAAAAAGTGGTTGGGGCGGTATTTCTCAATTTTTGCCCCCCCAAAAAAAATTGAAGATCCGGCGCTGGCGTCAGGGTTTGAACTAGGAAGTACAACTTTATACATAACAAGAGGTCATCAAAAACCTTATCAAAACTTCTTAAATTTAAGCAAGTGTACAGGAATATAAATGTAAGGGTTATTAATTTCCTCAATACGGGTGTTGAACTTTGTACCTACCCAACCTAACCGAAAATAAATACCTAGCCCTATTATTGGTGTTAAGATGTTATATTATGTGAATATTTGGCATAGTTATACTGAGAATTGATAACTAGTAAAAGAATACGTAATACAGTTAGTATAGTAATAAGTGCCTAAATAAATAAAAATTATTGTAACAGTTTTGTAGCTGATTACATTTATATGTCAGATTTCGTGATCGAGCAAGTTGACGACCAAAAAGTAGAAAAAATATAAAAGTGTCAACTTGCTCGCATGATTAAGTTTCTCGTGAGCGAGTTGACGATCAAGTCGGGTAGAATTAAGTGACAATCCGTCCGTATTTTTTTTTATGTCCATGCTGTGATGTATTTTTTTAACGTAAACAAGTGTAACAATGTAATGCATCAGTCAACTCATATTGAATTTGCTTTACTTTGTAATATATTTTACATAGGTCATGCGTTAACGAATACCTATATGCAAACAGCACATCATCATCAGCTCATCAGACGTCCCCATCGAGGGGCATGAGCTCACCCGTATACGATGTTTTAGGCCTTAGTCGTTCACGCGGGACCAGTACGGGTTGGACAACTATTTTACGATGTTTTCCTTCACCGTAAGCTTCGAATAACGTACAAATATTTCCGGAAATTCGAAAACACATTAGTACGTAGCGGGATTTGAACCTCAGGGCTCCCGGTAAAGGCCGCCCATTGCATATGCATATGTGCTCTAAACAGCACATAATTGCGGTAAAAAAGCAATAGTTGAAGCATTAAGCTGAGGTCATTTTTGAACCTAGTCAACATCGCTAATAAGTATTTAAAAGTGTGTGTATCATCAGCTCATTTTAAATTCAACTTTAGGATACCTGTATCCAATACGTAAGACTTTTTCTAAAGACATCAGGTAACATCTACTTTAATTCTCCGAGGGTTGAAGAGCGCTCGATTCGTTATTTATTTTGTAACGTAAGCCAGAGAACTTCAATAAATAATAATTGTACTCAACAGAAATGGTTTCTCAAAAACAGAGTCACCGCCACAAGCACATGGTTTCCGACTTATTGTTGTGTATTAAAGGCCAGTATATATTGGACACGTAAAATTAGGTCCTACATTTTATATTTATAGTAGGAAAATAATAAATCAGTCATGGAATATATTGTTTGGGATTTATTGATTGTTGATTGATTGTTAAGTCGCTATGAACTAAAGCGGAACCAAAGTTTACGGCATTAGTACTAGAGAACAAAGTTCTGGAGTATCAACAACATAAATTATTTGAAATAATTAATTATTAAAATTACTGGGTTTCAACAAGTATTATAATCCTTCATTTTGCAGTAGACATTACGAGTAGAGAAATAAAAACAAAGGAATTATTGTACTTCAATAAAAAGTTTTATAATTTGTTATCATAAAAGGCGTAGCGATAAAATTATGATTAAGCCTGATAATATGAATCATAGTGAACCGTGGATGATAATAACGGCAAACCGGAATATCTGATTTAAATTAAGGGTAACGTATTTCCATTTCAATCAATCAATCGGCTGACGCAGCCAATGTATGGTTATAGCCCGTTGTTTTCAATTTTCAAAAATCTTATCGTTTGCTGATGATATAAAAATCTCAAAGTTATTTCCACTCCATCACATGTTCTGGACTTGCAAGGAGATTTATATAGGTTTCAATTGTACTGTGAACTAACCTTAATATTTCGAAGTGCTTTTCTGTTACATTTACTCGTAAGCTATCTGTTATTGGTATAGGTTATGAACTATTATATAGTAAAGGATTTAGGAATTATTCATGACACACTAAATAAACGTTATGCTTAACGAAATTATGCAATTTGAAATTTTGCCTAAGGTAAGTAATTTTGCTTCATTAGATTCTGCAATTTTAAGAGTAGTATTCATTTTTGAATCTATACAACTCAGAAACGGTGGCTCGTAGGAAAGGAAATGATCTGTACATGTTTTATAGATAATTTTATGATCTACAATTGTATTCTTAGTTTTTTAAGATAAAAGCCACCATCGTTTTGCGGAAATTACAAATAACGTTGTCGACCTTTGACCTGGAAGCAGGGATCCATCCATTACGAATTAGCAATGCTTTATGATCTAGTTATGTACCTATGTCACAAAAACATACATACATCTGATTTTTTCAAGACAAAGTGTAAAGACGCCTTATACCACCCCGAGCTACTGGGATTAACGATTGTATTTGACAGAAAGATTCTAAGAAACGCTATGCTTTAGTTGCACCCTACACCATTATTCTGTGAAAAGATCTTACTGGCAGACATTTTGCGGGGGTTTTATTGTATCTAGTTATTAGGGGCTACAACGCTTATATTGAAATACAATTAAGATTGTAACTCTGTCTGTCTGTCTGTAAAATGTTGCATTGAGTAACTGTGTTACTAATCTGTATTTTTTTACCAATGGGTAACAGTGTTACACAAAATGGTGTGTCACAGCCCGAACAAAGGAAATTGTTTAACAATGCAGCTAATCTAAAACAACTGTTACTTATAAAGCATAATCATATATTGTAAGGGTTTCGGTTATAATTCTTCATCTGATCTGACAAAAAATCGTTGGATTCTAATTTGTCGTTAGGTTTGGTACATAACATGCAGGTACGGCGTGGAGCATCCTACGGTGTAACTATTGAAAAGCTTCTTCTTATCTTATCTTATCGATTATATGACCAATATTGGGCAACTTAGTTCGCAATTTCATTTAAAATTTTTTTGAAGCAGTTCACAGAAACCACCTAGTTACAAAGTTTTAACAGTGTAGTGTTAGCACTGTTAAAACTCGGAAAGTATGTGTATTCTTCTAATTTCGGTGAAAAAGAAAGAAAGAAAGAAATATTTATTCTGTGACAGTATACAATATTACCTTAAACATAAAAACTTAAATCTAAAGACACAGAACAAAAAGGGGTGTGATATACGGACGGACAGACAAACAGACATGACAAATCTATAAGGGTTCCATTTTTTGCCATTTGTCTACGGAATCTTAAAAAAATATCTTATTAATAGTCCATACATACCTAACGCTTGATTATGTTACCTATTTTCATCACACTCATAAATGAAACCATTGCTTGGAAAGTTTTGATTGGATATCGAAAGCAATTTATGTGAATAAAAACAAATCAGAGCTAAGAAAATTTCTATATATTATTGCGATGCAAATTAAAAAAGCCACCGTCGACGACATTAACAAATTAAACATTGGCGTTTGTCACCAATTACATTTCCCGGAAAAAACAGGAACTACAAGAAGGGATATTCTTCAAAAAATATAATACCCGAGCGCTATTTAGTTATAAGACAAAACTGCTGTCGGATTGCTACGGATTTAAATGCAGGAAACGGCAAGAACACAATAGCTTGTTTACAAAATTTACTGTTTCCCAGATTTGTCGGGGAAAATGTTATAAGGCGCGCGGATGGCTGGATGTCACAAATATAAATTACAGCTCTGTAAATTAATAAAACGACGAGTATTCGTAAACATGAAAACTAGGTGATTTGAAAAATGTTGTTAATCCAACAGTATTTCGGCTTTGTTTGATTTGCTTAATAAGGAATAAAAAGATACCTAATAAGTACCTTTAGATAAAGGTCACAATCGGTTACTCCGAGGTGTTTAAAAAGGTATGTAAAGCTCAACAGGTAAAACATTACAAATGTTTCAGTTGTCTTTCGTTATGTTTTTGTTATAGTTTGCAATAAAATATTGAAAGGTTCCTTTTATTTGGCAGAATCTGGTTGCTCCGAAACTCATTTCATAACACACTTGGCAAAATCTTGTTTTAGGTATCTAATATAGACAAGGCATATTTTTTTCTAATTATAATTATTGATAAGCAGAATGTTTATTTATATGTTCGAATTTACAATGGCATACTCTTAAAATTGCATTGTTTTATTAGGCACTAGGTACCTACCGCAATTTGAAATCTGTAATATTTTCGAAAATATTCATTTAAATCATATGCTGTAGAGAGCAATATAGAACTTTATTGAATCAACAATTTATTTAAAGTATTTAATTGGATAAGGATTAATGCTGTATTGGTTAAAATGGCTTCGAAAATTGGCCATTATTTGTCTTGAAAAGTAAATAAAGATGTTATTGTGAGATATCCTTAAGAGATAAACATATAGGTACCGTCGCGGAGATTTCTGTAGAACTTTTTTATGTTAATTATGGTCCGAGTTGCTTCCGTCAACTCGGTTATGCAACGATTCGTTTCCGTCACAGACTTTTGTTACACAACGTACTGGCCTATTTAAAATAAAATACAAAAATATTTATTGAAATAAAGCTACAAGGGAAAATATATAGTTCGATAATAACTGCTTTAGTTTTATTAAATGTGTCCAATCATTAACGCCCGACTACGTTCTACAGATGTAACAGTTGGCTTTTGAAAATAGGGTGAAGGTACAATTGTTTCTTGAAAACGTTTGGAATGGTATATACCTCAGACAAAGATTAAATATGCGTTCGAGGACAGGGATAAGTAATTTCTTAGCTGATTAAATAAAAGAGACTGGAAAACCAGCCTAACCAGTTGCTGGAGAATTATTAAGATATTTAATGATGCATTATTATATTTATTTCACTGTAACTGATTACACTCTCTCGATACTGATATCGAGAAGCGACATAGATTTCAAGGGCGGAACTGAACTAGATTTATCGGGAGTACCTAGTATAAGGAATTTTATTTGCCAAATCTCTCCCAATAGTTGCAAAGTAACAATTAACATCAGATAGGAGAGGTTGCGCCCAATAGAAGCTGACTATATATAGGGTAAATGTTCTGTTTTTGTATATTTCAAACCTATTTTATCAATTTTCATGTAGCTTTAAGGTTTTTATTGACATTTAGAAATTTCGCCCTTTAAAATGTTCTTTTGCCTCTTTTTGAATTTAAAACCATTTCTTAATACAATTTATTAATGATTAGATACACAAAACAATTACAGTAAATACAATACACGCATAAGGTTTTAGAGTATAATGTAACACCACAACATGTGTAGGTAAGTATATTTCACAGGCATCTGGTTCAATTGGCTATCAAATGGGACGCCTAGGCAGTTCGTTTACCGCCGGCATTAAATTGGCTGAAAAACAACTAGCCATGTCGTTGACCGCAACGTTTAAAGAGATGGCTGAACATTATTTAGTCTTTAAAGCACTTTCATGTCTAAATATTATTTTGACCACATAACACTTTCATTTTACTTATAATTGCACAATAACAAGATATGATCAAACCCTAAACATTCCTTTTTACGCTGTTGGCGCCATTCTTATTTTGATCATAAGCTCTTCCATTTTTTCCATTTAGTGGTAGTGACAGTCGAATTGCAAAGTCAAGAGCCTCGTTTTATTTTGTGAGAGGGAATTCTATTTCTGAGATATTCTTTATATAGGGCTCAGATCAAAATTTTTGGTCAAGAGGTTCCATTATTCGAAATCGCATAGTTTCGGTTTAACGTAAGGTTTCCGTTTTTTGCCATTTGGCTACAGAACCCAATAATGGCACAACCTGATGTTTCGCCGCGGAATTTGAACCCACGACCTTCGGGTCGCTGAGCCTAACGATATTGAAAAGTTTGCGGGAGAGACACTTTCAAAAGATTAAATGATTTCCTTTTTGAAAATTTTACTGTGCCTGTTTTTACAAAGGATAGGTACCTACATACTTTGCGTAGTGTCTATAAAAAAAATAAAGTGTATTTTTCGAATCTATCGGGACTTCTTAGCGGGAAAGTGAAGTGTCATTTTCTCAGTTTTATTTTATTTATTAAATTAAGTTCAATTTTTTTTTTGTTATTGTGTTAGATTTTACATAACAGCTCCAAGGTTTAAGTTCTCTCAAGAAGTCCGCGTAAGGTTCCAGAACGGCGCCACATCTTTCACTGAAACCATAGATATATAGACTAAAGGGATAAGGCAGCACGGTCCTACCATAATGGGTTCGGTGTCCGCTCAAAAATCCCTACTACAAATAATGTATTGAAACGTAATAGAACAATAGCTAACGCACACTAAGATTGCGGAAATGCAGAATCCTCATTGGTCATAACGTTACTTAAAAAGCGCACCACTACAGTGACAATATGAGTGAGAGGTTTATCGATAATTTAATATCGATGTTGTGTAAGTAATAATTAAGTACGTTTCTTTTCCCATAATTTTGTACATTCGGTATATCTACAGCAGCTTACTAATTAGGAACTCCAAAAAAAACACATTGTTTGAGCTAGTATGTTATTTATTTAATTACTGTCCTGTAAAATTTAAATATTTAGTCAGCGCTTGACGTTTGACAATTTTGCCGCCGCATGTTTTGTGAGATAATGAAGCCTTCTCTTAAATACTTTTCCATTACACATTTCATCAGCAGCACCAAATCAATATCTAATGGTGACAGTTCATACTGGTGGAATTTAATATGGTCAAAAAATGTGCTTGTGGTAAACATTTGGCGATCAGTTTTTGAGCAATATTTTTTTGTATTTACAAGTATTTTTTTTGTCCGAAAGCACAAGCAATTTTATTGCTGCTTCTGTGTGTTCACAAATGGTGACAACATCTTTAGCCGGCTAAATAAGTCCACCTTTGTCTTTGACTTTTAGAAAATCAAAATGTTTCTTTGTGTTGTCATCAGATTTGAGAGCTCCTTTGTAACAGTTATATTTTCTTGAGCAATCTGCAATTACACCATGAAGGTATACTGTTAAAGCCGCTTTGACACCATTTTCTATTTAAATAAGTAATAAATGTTTTTTACTTACAGTACAAATATCTGACGTAGTTTCAATGTAGGTACAGCCCAGTCAAAAAGCCTACGAAATTTCTTTAGTGGTTGGTAAAATTTCTTCAAAATGCATTGAACATATTGTACTTCTATTTGATGGCCAGTATTCTGATTTTTCTCGCAGTAGCTTCTATCCACAGCTTTTTTCTTTCTTTATCACGTGGGAAACTATGGACAAAATGTGAAAAATAATTTTTAAAATTACTTTGAACGTTAAAAAAACATCGATATAAAGTTACTAACTAAGGATCACAACACTAGCTCGAGCCGTTCCACTAGAGCCGCAACGTCAAGGCGCACGACCGAGCGAACGTCAAATAGTCGAGTACATTGCTGTTTTTGTGCCTTATTTTCGACTACGTTCAAGAATGAAACAAGCAATGTACGTCGTACTTAATTTAATGTCTATTTGTTGCAAAGTATAGATGATTTTCAGAATTTTAAAGACTTTTATTACATACTGAAAATAGGTGGTACTACAGATGGTAAGTGATTCCGTGGGTCTGTACGTTTTGTAGCACTTCGATTTTTGCAAATAACTACTGCACAACTTGGCATTTTGCATATAATCACGAGAACATCACCGAACGAAAGACTATGAACGAGTAATGACCAAAACGGGCAGTGTCATCGTTTTGTGCATATTGCGCGGACACGCGCCACGCCCCCTCACGATATCTCCCTTTAGTCTATATATCTATGACTGAAACTTATGGACAAGGTATGGAATTCATTCATCATGTATGGATCATCGCTCATTTCTTCATTAATTTAAGAATATTATACTAATGACTAGGCAGTATCCTGTATAACCTTAGCCAGAACAAATCGAACGAATGAAAAAATTGCAATCTGTCAATGTCGTTTTCCATACTCGTATTATTCAAATGTAAGTGTACATATTATGTAGGTAGGTATTTTTATTTTGCTTTCTTGACCGTTTCACCTTGAGTAATCAATAAGAATTCGCATTTCTGTGTATATACCCCCATATAAATCTTGTGTATTAATTTTCAACCTTCTGACGACAGTACTTTCTGATTTCTAGCGCACTGGATTGCAAATATTCCACTATGAGGTTTCCAAAATCTTGCGATACATTTGTCGTACTTCCACCACATACGAAAAGTGGGAAAGTAATATTCGGTAAAAACTCGGACCGTCCTCAGAATGAAGTCCAAGAAGTTGTATTATAAAAGGAGGAACAAGAGACTCAAAACTAAAAGTAAGATTGTATCGAGAATACAGATTTCTCATGGTAAATGTTGCAGAATCTCATTATTATTGTATTTTTTCAGTGTACTTACATTACCATAGATGAAAATACAGGTCCTGTTAATAGCGTGATCCTAAGTAAGCCAGCTTGGATGTGGGGAGCAGAAATGGGAGCAAATGACAAGAATGTTGTTATTGGAAATGAAGCTGTATGGACCAACAATAATGAAGGAGATGGAGATGCTAGGCAGAGGAGACTCTTAGGAATGGATTTAGTTCGGTACAAAAGTTTATTTAATATTTTAGACTTGGACAAATGTTTAATTATCATGTTAACTAAAATATTTATATTTTAATTAATCTAAGGAAATATTTGTAAAATGTGGGTAGTTATATATATTTTTCTTCAAAAAATAGCTTTGACACTCAATCAATTTATTTATTACCATCATCATGCTTTGCCTTCTGTTGTATATGATCTTAAATAGTAAGCTTATAAATGTTTAAACTAAATACATCATCTTAATTTCATTATTGGCACTATGAAGTATGAATCTGTTAAAAATTACTTATTTTAGTTCAATTTGTACTGTAAATGATAAATATCTTTTAACTAATTTACCTAAACTGACAACCTATTCAAATTTAACATTAATGTGAATTATACCCTCATGTATATTAATTTACATATAAAATTGGATTGAGGTAGCTTTACAATGTTCCAAATAACACTCTTTTTGTGATATCCTGTTTGAAGCAGCTTTCTATAAGTATAGTCCAAAGTGTCAATTAGAAACTGATATATATGCATAAAGCCTTAGACCAACAAGTGCATACAAAAAAAACATATTTAAATTAAAAGATTACAATATTTCCTTTGTAAGAAGTTGTATATAGCACAGGCGAAAACTCACAACATACAATACCAGATTATGTTGTCTATGGCTGTGCTCAATGAGTGAATAAAATATAGCCAAGTTGACTTCATGAATGGATATATTTATTAGTTATTTATAATGAAAACTTAATTTGTATCTTTGTCCTTAGTGAACCTAAATTATAAAAAATTTGCATTGAATTTGGTGATTATATTTATGTGACACAAAATTGAGATTGTGTATCAATAAATTAAGAAACAATTAGACAAATAAAAAATACGCCACTTTGGTTTACAGTTGGCGATATTATTGATAGTACTTCTGATATCATTAAACTAGATGTGCATTCAATATTGTAATAATAATTTCATATCCCTTGTGTAATATAAGCTCTTTAATTTATTTGCAGTCTGGGTTTAGAGAGAGGCAATACAGCAGAACATGCTTTGGATATCATCACAAAGCTCTTAGAGAAACATGGTCAGGGTGGTCCTTGCTCAGAACTTGATGATAGCCATTTCTATCACAACTCTTTCTTGATTGCGGACCCTAAAGAAGCTTGGGTATTGGAGACAAGTGGAAAATTATGGGCTGCAGAAAAAGTCTCATCAGGTTTCCGTAATATATCTAATGGCTTGACTATTACCACCAACATTCATAAGCACTCAGAAAATCTGCAGGCTAAAGCCAGAGGAATGGGATTATGGGATGGACAGGTATGCTTTTATTATATATAGCTTAGCGAAACTCTTGATGTGTTATTTTTTACTTACCCTCCTTTCCAAGAATGTGTAATGTAGCAAGTAAATATTTAAACATATAGATATATCTATCTATATATTTATGAGAATCCTATTTACCTACTAGGCTAACAACTTTCACTGATTTTCAATGAGACATTACTTATTTTTTTATAAGAACAGAATGTGTTTACTGTCTAATTCATGATATTTCACTTGTGGCTATAAAAACGCGAATCCGTACGTACAGTATGTACTAGTATTAACTGTAGTTCTAGCACTGTTACCTCATAAAAACTTTCTTATTTAAACAAATAAACACTTAGGTACTTAGCTTAAATATAGGTAAAATTGACCTACTTCGAAAAAAGGGAAGTGGTTTCCATTATACCTGACTGATTTTACCATGAAACCTATCCCAAGATGTCTCATATTTTAGGACTCATTTTTTTTCATAATTCATGGTAGTATGTACTTGTTTGTAACTCCTCGTGTGAAGATTACAGTTAGGTCACCTTATGTAGTGCTTGAAAAATATACATGATTAGCCCTAAATGGTAACTAGTGTAGTATATTTTTCACTGAAAATGCAAGCGAGCGTAACTGGAAAGTATACGTGATAAACAACGATGTATAGTTTAAAAAATCATTGCTTTTTTGGAATTTGAAAGTATCCCAGCCCGTGCGAACTGGCCTTATTTACTTGCAATACCTATACGCATGCTAATGCGTAGACTTAACATGTTCATAAAGTGTTATCAGTTATTTAAGATAACACTTTGTGGACTGTGAATAATGACTACTCATGCCAAATTGTATTTTTTACATTTTGTTTATATACAAGGCGTGTGGCCATTTTTTGATAAGCCCGGATATTTAGCGTTTCGGCGGCGTTAAATAAATAGGTACTATACAGTGACCATATTGTTAAATTTCAATGCTTATGCGATCCTCAATTTTGCCATTAGTCCTCTTAAAAACCACTTGTAAGCGTGTTTCAATTGATTAATAATATTGTTTACGCTATTTCATAAAATTATAACTGAAGACTTGTGGCCATAGATTTTGCTTTCTATTAGAAAATACCTACCTTATAAATCAAATGGTACCTTAGTAATCAATTGACGCAGATTTGATATCTTTTGGATATCTTTCAAAGAATTAATTATAGTAAAGATAATCATCACGATTGTTAACTATATTGAAGTGTAATTAGTTTTATGATGTTATAGATTTATTTTTGTAGTCAACATTCCAATTACAGCTCATTGCGAATCAAGAAAGAAAATGTAATGAAAGACAACATTACTTACTTTTACATGTAATCTTTATTTGCTTTATCTTATTTACGTCACATGGAAAATCAGAAGTCAGCAACTCCATCAACTACGATTCGTCCAGTGTTAGAAATATCGTCAAAATCCAGTGTTTTTTTTTACCATGACCTGTCTATAGCCAAGTTCTTCGTGTCGCCAGTGACTCACAATTCTATCATCAGCGTACAAAGTTCCACTACAGGTCACATGCCTTTTTCGCGCAGTATAGCTATGAGAATAAACCGCAGCCGGCAGCACACCGGTCCAAAACGGATTTGGGCTACGTTGTATATGTTTATCTGAAAATTAGTACTTAAATGGTAATCGGGCAGGATCGCGGCGGTCTAGCGTGCTCTGCTGAATACGGAATCGTGTTTCTTCTCATACAGTCAGGTGATTCAGCCTGCAAAGTAAACTAGGATAATCGCACAGTTATTTTTACTATGTGGAGTTCCTGTGGTATTCGGATCCACTATCCCCTGATCTTGCACCTATTCTCAGCGCTCGGACCACGATCATGGAGGCAGTTGGGTTCATTTTGTTTTTTCGTGTCCATCGCCCAATTACCTTCATATTACGGAGCTCCCTTTACAAAATTTATATAGCTTATATCTCAATGTACTCGATCACGTTTCCGATCATGCAGCGATCTGAATTAAACGTTGAGATCACTATGAAACAGCTTAGATTCACGGTCTACTCAGGCCGTGAATGTATAAAACATATGCCCCTATCTTCGATCAACCAAAAATAATATGTATACAAATAACATCTTAAAATAGCATTAACATCATCTCGGCAACTAACTGTGAAGTAGAAACAGTTACTTGCCGAGAGTTATATATAACGATAGGAAATCTCTGAGTTGTACGGGTTGGCAGAGGGGTCTCAAATCTACAAAATTTGTGTTATGTACCATAATTAAGCGCTCTCTATAGGGCATAGCTTCCTCAAAAATCATAGACAATAAAGTACAAAGTATATCTCGTGATTAAAATACAAATGGACAATCGCAATAAAATCGTTCTTTCTTCATCAGATCATAATATGTCCCCACCGAGGGCCACTAGCCTTTAGACCGACATTACGAAAAACCAAGAACCTCTTCGTAGGTGTGCGTCGGATAAAGAGACATATAGGAATTCCGAAAATCCAAAAATACATTTGTACGTTGTACAGTACATTGAGATATAAGCTATACATTTGTCGGGATCTGTACCTGCACCCTTCAGATAGGAAGGCAACAGTCCACACCAATAAGCCACAGACGCCATTAATTTTATTGTACAATAATCATAAAAAACATACCCACGTTGTGCTTCTTTAAATCTGGGGGCATGGTATTGCCCCTGCTAAAACGAGCAAAAAAAATCAGATCACATGTAGAGCCAAGCTTCTGAATCTACACGGCCTAACTCTACCGACCCTAACTTCAACGAAATCTGTAAATATGTATGGCTTTGTTGTTTCGTTACATAGTTCAAATCAGAAACTAAATAATCGCATCACTTCCAAGCGAAACGAAGAACGAAATTTGTTGAAGTTTGGGTCGGTTTGAGTAAAGCCGTGTAGATTCAGAAACTTGGCTTCACATGAGATTTGATATCTCTTTTGCAGGGCATGTGTCCTTATATGGTCGACTTGCCAACATTTTACATGAAATATTTTGCTTGCATGTGGTGCTTATCTATAATTGATTATATAGTTAACATTTTGTTTCCATATGTTCGCTAAATTTTAGTATAACACTTGTTGAAAAACCTTGTAAAAATAATACAATTATTATTATTAAGGGCTCTTTATCTGGGGCTCTAGTGCAATGTCAAACCTGTTGGGCTAGGTCTCCCTCAGTGTCGCTTTCGCATTTCGAAATTAGGTACCTACCTACTACGCTTGTCCAGTGCTTAATACCGAACAGACAGAGCCTTATTTGATGTTACTACTATGGGACCTCTTACATACCATTACGAGTACCGACATATTTGTTATTTTCAGAGTGAATTTAACTTCACTAAGTGCTTCTCGTCCGGTGGTGACGAGGTGCGTCAACGTGAAGGCGAGAGGTTGCTCAAGGAAGCTACTTCAGCTTCGTCGTTTGGCGTCAAAGACATGTTTGCTATACTAAGGCACAAGGAAAGCCGCATCTGTCGTGGATGCGACGATACTTTCCCTACACAAGGGAGCCAGGTAATACAACTGATACGGGAAATTCAGGTCTTCAATACATATAAACAGAACCGGTAACAATAGTAACTTTTTATTTTGTGACACATTTTAAAATGTCATTAAACTATTTTCGAATATTGACTGACGAAAATACACGTACAGCAAATTAATGATGTTAATTAAGATCATTTTAAATTAATGCTGGGGGTGAGTAGATAAATTAATGCCAAACACGTTGTGCGAGGTCACTTTCCTGCATTTAATTTTATTAATGAACTGGTATTATTTGTATGAATTGTGGAGAAAATAACAGGAATTATTTTACGTTTACAGGTATCTATTCTGTCGAGCAGTGGGGCTAATGTGCACTGGTTCACTGCAACACCAGATCCGAGTATCTCATTTTTCAAGCCGTTCATCTTTACTTCCAATCCGGAAATATCCTCCCACACTGTTAGCCCTAATGAGGTATGTTTTATTTAGTATGTTTTTTTCATTACATCTTAGTTTCACCGTGGTTTTAGTGATATGCAAATCACCTAAAACCACAAGTGAAACAAGCAGGTAACAATCAATTATGATTGATAAAACCATGATGAAGCACTGTCAAAGTTTGCCTGTTAAAGACCATCTGTGTGTCAAGTCCTGCCTCCGCAGCAATGCTTTTAGTTTTATAGCTGTGTGCTTAAGACAGCGAAATTACTGGATAGTGACCAACCTAGACTTGTGACCTAACCTAACATCTTGTCTTTGGTGGACCACTATCATTGGTCATCTAAATGCTATGTTTCTATGATAATAAATTACTCTGAACACGTTAAAATATTAAACATGTAGTAAGTTACCCTTGTAGATCTTTACAATCGAATATTAGAACATGATAATCTTGGTATTACAAGGCGAATTATATTTACTTAATATATAGGAAATCAAGTATATGTTTCACCAGATGGTGAGTGATATCGGTACCCTTGGGACAGCTAACTGCTTTGTCAACTTTAAAAAGCAAGAGGGATAAGGAAAAGTTACGGAGTTCGTTACGAATAGTGATTTCGCGGAATGCCTGTTAAATTTATTCTTGGTTATTTTAAATAATCTTCAATTAATCACACATACCGTTACCATTATTTATCTACCTCATCTCTTCCAAAGTACCAGGCAAGTTCAGTACGGTTCAGTGAGGGAAGTATGGTATTGGCAGGTCGCCAGAGTTTGGTATCCAAATGTGGGCATGTGCTAACATTCGGAATCGATTTAAAAAAACATCCTATTACATAATTACTTATGTATGTCACAGCAAAAAAGAGAACATTACTTGTACAAACTACATGCTGAAAACGCTGAAAAGAGTGAAAAAGAGAAAATATATGAAGCTCTCCAAGACAAAGAAAACAAATATCTAGTCGAGATAGAAGATCTCGTAAACGAATACGAGAGTAGAGGACAATCTTTAGACGTTCTGAACAATGTAATGAAAGACTGTGTAGAAGCTGAAATAGCAATATACCGTCAGTAAACATAGGATAGCACATTTTAAAAGACAAAGTATAAAAATGTATTTCTTGTGTTGTTTTAATGTAGTAATTTTAGATAAATAAATGTTTATGTATAAGTTGAAATTTGTCGATAAGTTTTTCCTTAGTAAACTTAATAGTTGCTATACTCAAATTATAGGCTGTTAATTTATTAGTAATTTGTTCTCTTTTTATCTTACTATACTATTTCCTTCATTGTATTACCGCCTACAATCAATCTTTCTTTTTCTATTCATAAAATAAGATTAATTTTAAAATATATTATAAATCAAAATTTTAAAAAGATAATCTCAATCAAATACACTCATACATACGAAACAAAATGTATTTATTTAAATGTCGTATTTTCTTTAAAACAATTCCTATTTAATATTAAAATTGGGACTTATCGACTTATTTCTTGACAGTTCGTATTATGTATTAAGTCACGGTATACAAAAAACGTGACCAAATAATTTTTGAAAGATAATAAAATAGTGATTAAATCTATCTAGCAATTCTAGCATTTGGTTAAGACTTTATGGCCCATTGCCTTAACAAAAGTACCTGCAAATTAAAGTAAACACTAAATATCAATATAGTGTAGGTATTAGATTCAGAATTTTAACTATTTTAAATATTTATAATTACCTACTCCCTTGTGTGTGTCTACGGGAAGATAATAAAAAATACGATAATTATTTGTCAAAAGCAATGTTACTTAAAATTTTAAAGAGGGGTTGTTATTGAGTCATGTATTTGACTGATTTTTATCGTATATACCTACCAAATGCGTATCTCTTTACTTTCTTATGATAAAACATTAATATTGTGTAGATTTTTATAAACTATTGGATAAATCCCATTTCAAGTGCTATATGTATGTTCAAGTGATCAAATATGTATTTTTAAATACAGTATGCTTTTATGCTATAGATTTTATTAAATATGTATAAATGTAGAATCTAATTTATTGTGTGTTATTGACTTGTTAATCTTTGTGATTTTTTTAGATATAGATTTTATTATATATTATTACCTCGAACTAATTATGCAATTTATTTTATTACTTACCTTGCTTAACATAATAATAAGCGAATCAATGCATTTTATGAACAATATTAAAATGATCAATTTAATTTAGATTAATTAAGATTTGATGATATAAATGTTGAGATTTGATGATAAAATGTCTGTTTTCATGCTATGTGTACATAGCATGAAAACATTCTTAGACGCTTAGTTGAATTTTGCCATGTCTTCTTTATTATATTATATCCGAATCCGCAATAAGTTGCGTGCCTTAAATATACAAAAACACGTTTATACGAGTTGCTGGTTACCAAAAAAAAATATATAGTAGAAAATGAATATTGTACTACGATTATATACTGTTTGTAGCTTTAGTGAAACTGTTCAATTGAGTTGATTTTCTATTTACTTTTGACTAAATAAATTTTAGGTGAGACATATTGTAACTCTATTATTTGAATCCAGATTTCCCCAAGAAAAATCTATCAGTACCAAGTCATATTTAAAGAAGTACCTATTTACTCACAAGCATTAAAAAGCATACCCTTCAACACAAACACCCAATAGACAAACATCGTGCATGGTAGTAATGTTCGTATAGCGTTAATCCTCGCTTGGGGAAGAGTCAATCTATAGGCTAGCCTTTCTATAGTTTAAATACTTTAAAGGGTAGTAGGTACACATATTAAGAAATGTTTAACTTAGTATTTATTTCAAGAATTTTTATAAAAATAATTGTTTTTTGGCACAAACTTCGTTTCGAAAATTTGAAGTTTTCAAATGTTTATGCCATAATTCTCAAGCCATAGTACGTTCATATCTCGGGAACCTCTTGAGGCCGTGGTCGTCAAACTGCGGCCCGCCGCCGATATTTGTGCGGCCCGCGACCTAATCCGGTTAAGTTGTGAAGGCCAACCGCAGCCAATAGCAAAAAGGAAAAAAGTCTCCTTTTTTAAAAATATATTTTTTTAAATAAACATGTCTCCTAGGATAATAATAATACGTCAATACATGTCTCTATAAATGAGTTTGCGTTCGATATTATTATGGAATTATAATATTTCATGAATGTCATAAATTAAGCTGATATAGTTCTTAATAATGCCCAAAGGGGATAAAATAGTGCTCTTATGTTTACGAAATTATAGCAATATTTCGGTAAGTAAGCTGGTCGAAGGTTTCGCCCAGTATGTTCAATAGCTCGCCTCCGTTTCGTGACTTAACTCAGTATGCTGGGCGTAGGTATTTCGCTCAGCATACTCACCTCACTGAACGAATACCAAACGAGCTATATAGCCATAATTTCATTTCATTCTAGGTCAAAAGTCAAACAAAAGTTTTATTACTGTTGGGCACTATTTTAGGAAACATTTTTGAGACACATTGTACATAAGGAAATTCATAGATTTAGAATTAAGGCGCTAACCACGGCAGCGGTCGCGGGAACGGTGAAGTAGGGGGTGCTAAGAATCCCCGACCTACGGACAGCTGTCATAAAAAAACTACAACTGGCAACGTATAATGGACGCACACTACGGCTGGATCATCGCTTCTCCGAACTAGAAGAAGAGTTAAGTCGTATAAACCGGACCATATTGGGGTTATCCGAAGTCTGAAGGTGGTGTCGGTTTTCTGGTGCACAAGACCCTTGTTAACAGCGTTAAGAAAATCAGTAGTGGTGTGTTGAACCGGGTTGCGTACCTCGTACTTAAACTTACTGACATGTACTTCCTGAAGGTGGTACAGATATGTGCGCTGACCTCGTTACGCTCTGACGAAAAGGTTGAAGCCATGTATGAGGATGTCTCCAGGGCCATGCATGGCATAATCTCGACCTTCTACTGTACAATGTTGTATTGGGGACTTCAACGCTAAAGTGGGAGTACAAGAACGCGACGAATCGAAAATTTAATCTTAGAGATCCAAGCAGATTGGACCGCAGGAATCACAAGGGGCAGATGCTGATTATCTGCCTCAATATTAAGGGGCTCTTCTTAATGATTTTTTTCTTCAAGGAGAATCCTTAAAGAAGATGGATCTGGTAGAGCCCGGACTCTGTGACAAGGAAAGAGATAGATTTTATTAGGCGGCTATGGATAATATATTAAATATTTTTTCAATGGTCAATAGGTTCAAGTCAAGAGGTACAGTTTCAATTGGATCTTGAAAATCAATTCGACTATCTGGAAACCACTAGCGACACGTAGATGCTGTGCACACTAGGTTGCAGGCATATCCCGCCAATTAAACGAGCGAAATCATCCAAATTTTCTCCCGAAACCCTGGATCTGATCAGCCTCCTGAGACGCCATTTACTGATGTTGCTTCGCCAGAATATCAGGCTCTCTCCAAGCGAAGAACTCGTTCGCAGGGACCAAAACCACTTGATTGAAGCTTGAGACAACAGACGGCCAATTACTCACAACTCGCCCACAAATCCTAAAATAGGTTGAGTATTTATATGGATGAATTTATTCGTCAAGCACAAATCAGCCACTGACCAAGGACACCGAAGATCCAGGTGTACCACTTATTCGCCATTATACGCAAGACATGCCGGATATCGACGTAAGTCAGATTAGTGCAGCACTGGAGCAACAGAGCCCAGGGTGATGATATTACGACAGAGCTAGGAGCTCTGTGCAAGCCGGTGGACAACCCGTCCCTAGGGCATTAGTTGAGCTCTTTAATGTGACGGCATTCATCCACGAGGGAACTACAACGGATTCGTGGTCTAGAGGCGTCATCGTCTTGTTCTTATAGAAGGGTGATAAAACTCTCTTGAAGAATTATAGACCGAATTGTGATTATGAGAACCTGTGACGAATCGTCTCACAATAAAACTTGACAAACTTGGTCGTTGAGCAGATGGTTTATCAGGATAAATCCATTTATTGCGGTTTAAGTTATTTAAATTATGATTTTTTGATCCTCGTCAGATCATCGGGGTTTTAAACTTCCGATAATTTCTTTTTTCGATTTACCATTGTTGCACATTAACCACATAATTTTGGCAAATAGTTTTAGGCACCCACGGCTTAGCTAAATTACACACTTGTACTTTTTAGAAGTCATAATAAATGCATAAATATGACAAAAACACTGCAAATTGTTTAAGTTTCGTCTCCTTGATGTAGACATCGCGCTAATTTTAACTATACTAATAACAGTACTAGTATGTCAAACTCGTGCCCTCAAATAAAATACAAATGCTGTGATATAAAAACTAATGCTGATCCATAAAAACCGATAGTAGATTTGTGAAAGTAAAAAATCTCCGGAAAATTTCATAAGGTACAATATTGTAGATATGTGTAATCTAATGAACAATATGTATGAATACTTTTTTCGGCACCAACTTCCAAGCAAACTTCTGCGGCCCGGCATTGGCACTCACATTGGCATGTGTGGCCCTTGGTTAGAAAAGTCTGACGATCACTGTCTTGAGGGATATTTCTTAAATTTCGCATATCTTTGCGACTATTTCATGACTATTAATAGGCTAACCTATTTAATAGGCTTTACCATTTTCGGGCACCAGAGGTGAAGATTACAGCTTGTCGTTTAAGCCCATTATCCACACCAACCTATGTAGGTTGGTGTGGATAATGGGCTTGAACGGCTATCCCTAACCCTGAAACTAAAGTGGTACTATTTTTTACTTGTGCGACTATTTACGACTATCACATACTCGCTTCATATCTTAATGGCATAGTAGTGTGCTCGTGCTCTTGATTTTGTACTCTTTCTATGACGCGTTAAGGTTAAAATTTACATGAATAATCTTACGTTCTAAATATAACAATAGCTATATGTATGCTTTCTTGGGATTGGATATTTTTTGGTTAATTTTTCTTTGTGATTGTGCATCCAGTTAGTTTATTGTTTACCAAAATTGTTTTTCAAAATAAAACATTCGCACAGCAACAACACAGCAACTATTGTGTATTGCCGAATTCTTTTCAAAACAATGTTTCATATATTTCTGTAACATCAAAATATAAATAGTTTATTCGAAACTGGTATAAATAATAATAAAACACATGAAGTTGTTAGTTCTTATTATTTCCTAACTTAGAATAAAGGCACAATTGTATAGATTAATTCGCTTAGCAAAGATCTTGTTAATAAAAATATAGGTACTTTGAATACAAAATAATTAGTATCTACAGTTAAACTTCATTAATACATTTAGATTTTGTATAATTAGGCCATATCCTTGTACTTCGTAAATAAGTTGTATAGTACACGCAGGGTAGATTTGAGGTCCAAATTCACAATATCTGGAAATAATAAAACATCAAGTTTTATTAGTATACAATTTGGAAGCAAAGTTTTGGGTGAAGCTATATTTGACAAATTATGCCGATGCACCTGTGATTAATGGGAGATACAATCTGTTGTATGTGACATTAACTTTCCCTTCTTCTTGGAAGACAAAGTATGATACCAACAACACTGTTATTTTATATATTCTATATTTAATACGAGGTAGACATGCATACAAGTAGTAAACCCAGTTTTGGCGGTGGTAAATAATATAAATATTTTCACCCATGAATATTTGTAGAGTTTACAAATATGTGATCACCGTCACCATCGCGACGGCCAGAGCGAAAATGTTTTGATCACTGTTAACATTTCAAGACCGAGGTTGCGCCCCTGTCAGCCGGTCCATCGTCGGGTGTTAGGTTCGACCAATCCCTATTCGCGTTACTGACACGTACCGATTCGCTCTTCCCCCCAAACATAATCTAGGTAACCGAAATCTTTTTTTTATATAACTTACCTTCTGGCCTAGCCTTAGGCTTCGCTAAGCCAACGTCTTGCATCAGCTCAAATGCGAACGATACATTATGCACTTTCTGGTCGAAATCTTGCGGCGTCAAATGGAAATCGTACAATGGCACGAAGAACCCATCCAGTAATCCCATCAAGAGACAAAGATATACACCGTCATGGAATTGCGTGTCCAAATCAGTCACCTCCAAATTCAGTTTACTCAAATGCTTATTCACAAATGTGATCAGAGACTGAAAAATATAAAGGCAAAACATTGTCCTCTATGACTAATTTAAAATAATAAACAATTGAACATAGCTACAATTATATTTAGGCTAAGCATAAATATACCTTCTTTACAACTTGAAGTTTGTCAGGTGCATGATCAAATAATGCATCGAATGCATCTCTTTCACATTTCATTCCGAGGTCATCATAAGTGGTTGTAATGTCTTCAATATAGGTCCTAAAAACATTATTTATTAATAAACTTGCCCAAAAATACGTCATATTAATTTTTTTTGTAGGCTTCCTTACATTATTTTCCTTCACCATAAGAGTGTTAGATAAACATACATATAATTCCAAAAATTCGATTTTGGCATACGACGGGATTTGTACCTGCGTAATCCTCCCTCCCCTCCGAATTGGAAGTCAACAGTCTACACCAAGGAGCCACTGAGATTTTTAATTTGACTGAACCAATACAACAAAAATCTAATTGAAAATACCTGTGCTGCAATTGGTTGGACGCGTCTTTCTTTACCACAACGACATTCACGCTGACGTTTTCGGGTAGGCGGATGGGTGCACGGAAGTGACGTGCCAAGGCAACCAACAAATGCAATATGGAAACCACATTCTTTGAATGTACTGAATCAACACTCCACTTTTGTGCTGGCTTCGTGGAACCAAACAGAACCTGAAAAATATTTTTTATATAATAATAAGACATTCACATTATGCTATTTTGATATGTTATTGTTGAAGTAATGACGCTCATCATGTGAGGGACACGCTGGTTCCCTTAGTCGCCTTTTAACCACATACTCGGGAAGAGTGTGTCGTTCAAAGGCGACCATTTTTTAGGATTTTGTTTTACTTTATTAGACTTTACTAGGTGGTAAACTTGGTACTGCGTCGTTTAGGTAGGTGCCATCGGAGTGCCAGATATTCTCCCGTGAAAAAAGGAGTGTTATGCACCTTTGTGTTTCAGGCACCGGAGCTAGTCATATTTTCGGGTATAAGAAACCTAACATCGGTTGTCTTGGGTGACGGGCGCAGTGCGGCATTGATGGGGAATATGTAGTTAATATTCTGCTATATCAAATCTATTCTCCAACCTACACTGCAACAAATTATTCGAACAGTTTCATCTGGCACTCATAAATCAATTTGACTTGCTGGGAACAACTGGCGACGTGGACAAGACAAATGAGAACATGATGAAGACAAACTCAGGGTCGCAAGCAATTTCCGTCAATGAAACAATCAGTATCGTCGACTATCCCCCCAAAAGACTGGATCAGATGAGGCTGAGACATGAGATACCATCTGCTACTCAGAATATCAGGCTATCCCTTTAAGCCGATGTGAAAACTAGGAATTTTGAATATATGTAATACAAGGAATCAGGTCCACAATTAGCTCATTTAATTCATCAGTTATTGGCCTCCTTCAAATTTGTTCTGTCATGATTGTGCATATTATTTACCAACATATGAGCACTATGCATCCTACACAAAGTGTAAAAGGTAGTCAGGACCTGAAACTGGGGGTTCATGTATATTATCGCCAGTCACATGGGTAAATGTCCATAGTTAAAGCAAAAAAAAAGCAAGCAGGTTGTGATCTCAGTAATATCCAGCACATAAGATGTTGGTGCTGCCCTCATGAAGAGTAAGTGGTACTCTTTTTGAATATATAATATTATTTCATTTTTATATTTATATTATATTCATATATTTAAAGGTATGGCAATATACACACAATGTTGTTCCTTAATTGACAAGATATTGAATAAATGTAAATTCTCCAATCAACATTGGGCATGGCATTTATATCTTATTCCCTCTCACATAAGAAAAGAGGCCCATACCCAGTAGTGGAACATTATATGATGTCTAATTGAGTATGCTGAAACTCTCCAAGTTTATTAAAATAAGGTAAGTACATTGTAACATTTTCCTGATTTGTCTCAAAGCCAATTTACTACTGTGAAATGTTTTTTATTCAATAATTATAAATTCCATAGTAGCTATAATATACTTTTTCAGGACTATAACAATCTGTTAAAAGTTAAGCAAATAAAATCTTATTCATAAATTAAATACAAAATATGAGGCAGTTTGACTTACTCTATTGACTGCTCTGAGTACAACTGCCAGCTTCTGTCTCTGGCCTTCTTCAGACTGAGTCACCTCAGGCACATCCAACTTAGTCTCAGTTAATTTTTCTAGTAGTTTCTGGAGCACCTGCCCATCATACAGGTCTTCACTAATGTCTTTCACAATGATTCTTTGCATAGCAAGTTCATCATTAATCCAATCAATAAGTACTTGTATCAACTCTTTGACTCTTGGATCTTCTAGTGATCTTGGCTCTATGATAGCCCTCTCTTCATTGTCATCTTAAAAATAATTACATTTTTTTCAATTGTGATGTGGGCAAATATTGTGTTAGTTATAATAATATCTGCATAAAAATACATGCAGTTCATTTCAAATTAGTTGTATGACAGTTATACCATACAAGATATAAGATTATTTAATACTTTTTACACCACAAATCAGGAAAATGTCTCTTACTTACGTAAACTGTACTCTTCTGGTGGGATTTCGGGAGCTGTAGGACTACCTGGTGAATCAATGGCGTATTTACCTTCAGCTTGGACTTCTTGTACTAAAACACAAATTGCTACATGGTAAATACCAATAAGGAAACAAAAATGCAAACACATTGTGATATACTACTACTAATTAACGTTTGTAGGTCACCGATGAGGTAATAAGTACCTGGTTTCGACCCACACATTCTACAAAGCGATGGGTCACTAAATTCAAGGTACTACGCTACTAACCCTTTTTGATTCCCTTTTTACGTCCGATTGTTCCAAGTTTATCCCAAATGGACTCTTCCTTCTCTTCTTTTTTGGGCAAAACGGGGGTTCGGGGAGATTTCGGGCGTGGTGAGGACATTTTGACGTCCTAAACAGGAAAACAATGTTTTATGAATCATTATAGCTTCAAAGTTAAAATACACTTCGATAGTAGTTAAATTGAAATAAAACGTACACGGTGTACGGAATATTCAAAATAAAACTTAACGAAGCTTATACAAATTCACATTATTTAAGTTGCACATACTAGAAAGTATGTTGGTCCAAATTTAGCAGGCCAGTAATACCACAAATAGAAAATACAACTCTACAACTACGCACACAAATTGACACTGACAACTGACAATTACTGTTTTTTTTAAATTCTTAATGAGTTTACGTTTGGCCTCAGAAAAGGCTATTCACTTTGACTTGAATACACCGAGGTGATAAGCCTCGGGAAACACAGAAGCAGGAAGGGCA
Organism: Leucinodes orbonalis; assembly: GCA_019425675.1. Lineage (NCBI taxonomy): Eukaryota > Metazoa > Arthropoda > Insecta > Lepidoptera > Crambidae > Leucinodes > Leucinodes orbonalis. Next base: position 153,680 of record PQWD01005364.1, on the reverse strand, counting down.
CAGTGCGAATCAAAAACGACGCAGCAAATTGCTTAGTGCGAATTGCCAAAAAGTCAACCACATGGGTGTGGAAACACTCCCGGCGCGTTGTGGTCCTGTGGTAAAATTTGGGGGTTAATTATCCTAAAATTGAAGTAGGTTAATAGCGTAGTTTTTCTCAGTACTGGTATCATTACGTCGCGCTTTCGTAAAACAGAGTCTAGTGTTTAGCACGCTTAAAATTGTCCTTTATCTTTGATTTTGACAGCACATAAAATTCATTCGTTCGATCGTTCGTTCCGTGAGCTCGTAGTTCAGCTTACAACCGCTAACCCCTAATAATTGATTTCAATTTAATCAGTTTCTCCTAAGGTAATGTTTTTTTTATTTATTTCATTAAATGGCTTCTAATATGAACCTTAGGTCAAACAATAGTATGGTCGTACGCCCAAATTATTTACAGTATTTAGCGTATTACCTACCTTACCTACCTTTTGTGTGAAAATCGCCAGCGTTATGGTTTTTCATTTATAATGTAATGTTTTCTTAATAGGCAAGCGAGCTATGTCTTCAGCACAAGAAGAACCATTACCAGCAGGATGGGAGGCACGCAAAAGCCGGAGCACAGGTACGTTTAAAATAAAGTTTTGTAAAAAATGAGTTAACTACGTTGATACGTAGTATCACGCAATTAAAAACTGTTGTCCTGTAATAATCTAAGAGCCCATAGGCTACATATGTGCATATTAGGTCTCTGCTAAATTAGGGGTGAGAGAATTAAAGTCATGCATATAAGTATCAATTAGAATGTCTGAGAAAGTGTGGCCTGCCTGCATCTTGGAATCCACCTGTGTCTGCTTTGGTAAGTATATGTATATAATAATAATAATATAAATTGCAGCTCTGCTGTAACATTAGTTCCTTGGGAAATGAGGATTGAGAAAATAAAATTTACACCTTCATCAACACAACTACAAAAGTAATGTGTTCTGCCAGCATGTCAGACCCAATCTAAAAAAAATATGTGTCTGCTGTTTAAAATATATGTTTAAAACTATATCAAAATATAATTAATGAATTTCAGCTTTGCTGAAATAGTGTTAATTTGTATAGAATTGCTGTAGCTTTGAAATCAAATAAAATATCGAAGGAATTACAGTAAGTGTCTGCCATCAATTTTTTTGTACACAAACCATAGATTTTAAGACATCAAAAGGGCAGAAATGACTTTACACTCCTAGCCATGGAACCAATTGGAATAGTAAATGCCCATTGCACCAATGGAAGATCCAAGAATATACCTGGTATCAATATTGAGTTGGCTACTTTACTGCAAGACTGCAGTTCTCAGTCTTTATTGAAATAAGTCATTAAAAGAATATTTTGGTTATAATGACTGTAAGCTTTAAAATTTCTGTACATGAATATTTTGGTTCAAATGAGGATAGTCTTAGGTGACCTCAGAGATACCAAAAATTACCTGGGAATATGTTCATATATTTTGTTAGTTAAAATGTGCCAACATTACCATATACCAAAGTATATTTTTGGGTGGTACACTTATTATTGAAAGTGATTGAAACCTTAAGATAAGAGTATTTAGATTATGTTTAGAGAGTATCCCTGGGCTGCCTTATTTTAGCAGAGGTGACTTGTTCCAAAAATTACATATTGATAGTGTTGCAAGAGGCAGGAAATGGTAGTGTTTTACATTGGTGTTGATAGTCTGCACTCATGTGTGCCTTGTAATCAAGATAATAACGGTAATCGTTTCTGAATATGTGGGTCCAATTTTTGTATACAGCCACAGATAATTCATAATATAATCTATACTAATATATAAAGCTGAAGAGTTTGTTTGTTTGAACGCGCTAATCTCAGGAACTAATGTTTCAAAATCGAGGGTATTTTTTCATACTTGGAGCTTCCGCTGCGTACGCTGAGTAAACAGTTAAAGTTTCACAAAAGTCATGTATGAGAATATTGTTCTCCTTTTAAAGGTCTACAAAAAAGTCCGCTACAGCATATGTCTATCTTTTAAGGTTAGCTCACTATAACATATTTTTTGCTAAAAAAAAATCTGAAAATGACCCTGAAACCTACAACATATACAAAAATTTATAATATATATAAAAAATTATAATATATATAAAAATTTATATTTTCTGAAATGAACTCCAAAACTTTTAAAGTTGGGCTGAGGATTCCTATGAAATATATATATCTTATTATCCAAATAATTATAATTTAAATGAAGTGGTACCGTGTTATCCCGAATTTAATGCGACCAAAGCTGCGGGCAAAAGCTAGTATACTATATACAGCATACTTCAGTAAGTATGCTGTATATAGTAAATGCACAATACAAAATGCTCACAGTCTTTAAGTGTCTTTAAATCAACAGATTATCTAAATATTGTTGGTCAAGCATCTCTTGATGCTTGACCAACAATATGATATACATGTTTATCTATACTAATAGTATAAAGCTGAAGTTTGTTGGCTTGAAACTAATCTCAGGAATTAGTGGTCCGATTATAAAAAAATATTTCAGTGATACGTAGCCCCTTTATCGAGCAAAGCTATAGGCTATATATAATATCGCTTAGAACTATATAAACGGAGCAGCAAAGAAGAATGTTTCATTGAGGGTTTTTTTCGCATAAGAGCTTTCGCTGCGTAAACAGTTAAAATTCCGCTTATTTTGTCAAGTATAAGAGTATTGTTCCTCTTTAAAAGTTCTAAAAAAGTCCGAACTAACGTCGAGTACAATTTATGGTAATAATATAATTTTATTGTTATTAAAATTATTCAAAATGAGAAGAATAATCAACCAGTGTTCCATATTCATTATTATCACATTTTTTTCCTTTTACTCATGGCTCATGAGGCAAAGACACTCTTATCACGGACTTTAATGTACTGGACATACGAAGAATCCCAAGGATTTATTAGAATTAAAAGTTGAAATAGATGCATGACCACCGATCTCATATACACGGGCGCACACACAAACACACAATAATAGTTTATTTTATGTCTCTTATTCTGTTTTAAAGATTATTCATCTTTGTTAGCCGAACACAATGTTTTCATGGAAGTCGTTAAATCTATCTCCACAGGACAGGCAAAGCCACACTAGTGGAGGTCAGTTTTCGTGTATACTGTGTATTTTAAATAGGCAATAAATATTTTTAATTTTTTTTTTCACTTAATTATGACGTCACAACTTAGTAGTTTGTATGCATAATTTATGAATTTGGTACTAAACCTGTATTCAATGTTGCGTTTATCAAAATGGTTCTTTGGTCTTTGGTTTTTTGTCAATTAATGTAATTTAAAAATTGACTTTCCCACAGCTTTGAAGACTAATAAAATTCATAAAACATAAGTTTCCGAACTGAGAGTTACCCATCGTTATTTGTAACCCAGATTTGTAATAATATGAAAAAGACAGGTGGAATTCCAGGACAGCCATCATGCCTATTGTATAATATACCTAGTATAACTAGTTGTAGTAACTGATCTTGTTATTTGAGTATGTTTCTTTTATTTTTTTAATGGATATGTTATGGACTATGTAGTCTGAAAATAAACAATTTGAATTCGAATTAAAAGTACCGTCATTTTTCATTTAACCCATTGAACGCGGGGAATCCAGACACAATAGAAGATTTATTGTGTCTGGAGCCGTCAGGCGTCATTTGCGGTCAAAGGGTTATAAATCTTTGTTCCAATATCCATGAAACTTATGTATATTCATTATATTTTTCAGGTATGACATACTACTTAAACAAGCATACTAAGAAATCTCAGTGGGAGCTACCAGAGGGTCCAGCACCCTATATTGATGATGATGACGAAGACAGTGATGAACCCTTGCAGGTGCAGTGCAGCCATGTATTGGTCAAACATGTCGATAGTCGCCGGCCATCGTCTTGGCGTGAAAAAGATATTAAACGCTCAAAGGAAGAAGCCATTGCAATTGTGGAAGGTACTGTTAATGGTATTTGTACAAAAATATAAGTATTTTGGAGGAATCTACTATTGATACAAACTATGAAAATGAGGCTTTACTTTTTTTTATTAATCAATATAGGTGCATGATGCAATAGGATACACATATTGCATCATTAATTGCTGAAAGCAACTTTCAAATACAGGTGATGTTTCTTAGCAGATGGTGACAGTTTGAATATTTAATTATATGTTAAAAATTCCTTTTCGTAAATAACTGTTTTTATAACTTAGCCCTTTGATGTTGAGGGGTTTCATACTGTTAATAGACAGGAATGCATATTAGCAGTTGGCTAAAGCATTTATGATTGTTCGGCAGGATGTACTGCAAGCCAGTGATGTTAGCTTCAGTAAAATGTAAATTGGAATTGTTTACAATCCCTGTAGTCTAGGTATAGTTACCATATTGGTATTGCTATACATACACAGCCTGTGGCTTTGATGAGATGTGCAACAGCCTCGCACCAGTTTGTGTCATGACTTAGTTAAGATAGCAGGTAGATGATGGGTGTTTGGCCTTACTGGCAGATGCTGGTTAATGTGAAAAATATAGCAGATGCTTTTGAGCAGCTGTGGACGTGTTAACCTGTAATAATAATAAATAACATTATGAATGTAAGGTAACATTTGGAACGGAGCTTGTGTTGGTTTACTTTTAACCAAAAATGAAGTTTTTCATAATGTACAGATATATAGCTGTGCATTCATAAAGCATGTATTGTGCCGAAATGTCTTCAGAATTTTAGTAAACAAGTACTACCCAATACTACGTTTACTTATTTCAGATTATCGCCGCCAGATTACCAATAAGGAAATTACTTTTGAAGAATGTGCGAAGAAGAACTCTGACTGTTCTTCGGCAGTTCGCGGTGGGGATTTGGGCCTCTTCAAGAGAGGTCAAATGCAGAAGCCCTTTGAGGATGCAGCATTCGATCTGAAGGTTGGCCAATTGAGTCAAATTGTGCTCACTGATTCTGGTGTGCACATTATACTCAGAACTGCTTAAAAAACTCCTCTTAATCTTTAAAGTCCTTATACCTCAGCCTCGGTCTACAATGTCATCTTTGAATTTTTATAAAGTCTTTTGATAAGAGTTTTTTGATGCCTTTAGTTTATCTATAAGAATAAACATTTCTGAACTCTAGTTGAGGGTGAGGTTTGATGTATAACATCACAACTCTATGTTACTTTTAAAGTCAACTACCACTTCTTTTATTAGACCCTCAATACAGAGAAACACCTAGTTATTTTTAAACAATTATGAATAATTTTATAAACTTTCTTATCAAAAATAAAAGCAGTACTGGGACAACATTCAAAAATATTTGACATCTGAATTCTTGTGATTGATTTGTTCTACTGAATGTAACTGAAACAAGTTATTATTAAAAAAATAATATCTTTTAATGGTCAACATGTTATTTAATACAATCCCACCAATAAAGAATTTTGTTTAGGTACTCTTGGCTAGCAATGCTCAATATTATTATGTTGCATATAAATATTATTGCAATGTTTTAGTTCCATAATTAATAAGTAAAATATTCTCCTATGGATTTACTCAAATCAGTGGAAATTGTATATCGTTCTACTTACAATGTTTTTGTAGTATGTACTCCTAATTAATAAGTCAAAACCTTGGTATATATATATATATATATATATATATATATATATCAATTGCATGAATATACAAACACAGATGGATTTGAAGCCTTACTAATAACATTATATGTTAGGGGCACAAAGTATTTATACGTAGTTAGGGTAGGTACAATTGGTTGTTTACAGCGACCTCACACCTAAGGCTCGCCGGTTGTTTCAAAGTTAATGATTCAGAAAATATTGGAATTACATCACATAACAAAATTTTTGTACAACATTCTTTATTTTTGTGGTGAAAATCTGGTAAAGTAATGAATGGTTAAATTTAGTTTATTTGTAAGTAAAACTTTAATTCAGTCATTCAGAAACAGATGTTGGCATTCAATGTCATGAATAGCTACAATGTCCATAATTCCATCTTTTATTATGATGTAATATTTACTAAATATTGAAGTCGGTACTTAATTTGAATTGATGCTGGCAAAAGTAATGATATATTATTTACTCAATCTAATGCACACTTATGTATTTGAAAGAATATACAACAAAGCATTGCTATTATTTTATGAATCTTTGTAAATATTTTTTTTTATTATTCATGCATGGATGTTCATTATAGTAAATGAACTATTACGGGCGCTTAATTGTATGCAAATCCAATATTCCAATAACTCATGCTAATATTATCTTATGTTATGCTCAATATGCCTAAAACTAGCATTTTTAGAAATGTCAGTATCATTTCCTTTGCGTGCTCAAATGCGAAATTCCATTACTTATAACCATAAGGGTTGATAAGGTCCGCTCGCAAATGATTATCTTAGTGTTTTGTTTATAGGACAATCACATGCAATAAAATGTAGGTAGAATAGATTGAATTTCAAATAAATATTCACTCTGAAAATTACCAAGTTACTATGGTAGTATATCCTATATATACCTATCATAATAACCATTATAAGTTATATATTTTTTACATTTTATTACATGTGACTGTACATAATTCATATTTATTCGCATTATATAGATATTTATAAGTAAATAAATAAGGAACATAAATCAACATTAAAACTTTTTTTGGCGTGTAGTTTCTTACGTTTTTTAGCATTTGATTAGTTTGTTGTTTAAGTCTGCTGATTCAAAGCGAATGTTATGAGCTTGGTAAATGTAAAAAATATATTTCTTTGTATTTAAACTTTTGACTCTTAACTATTATTTTATGGGTAAGATAATTTTAAGTTACCTATTTCCACTATAGGATTTTTTGCCATGTCTAAAACGTTGAAATATACTTGACTGGTATATCATTTTTTTGCAGTTTTATTTATTCAAATTTGCAACAGCAAAGACAATCTAGTTTTTAATGAATATACATATATTTCTTTACATTTGAATTACATATTGGTACGTTGGTGTATTTACATAGTAAATTTCTCTTCAACCTATCACTCCGCCGCTGGTCTCCCCCATAAGGCTTAAGACAAAATACACCGATTCGATGCGAATGGCACGAAATACGTGTCGCCAATAGTTTTAACTTGTGGCTTAAGGCACGATACGCGTGTCATTTTGTAATTGATTGTAGCACCCTCAAATTAAGGTTTAATAAGGGTCTGCCCAAAACAGCTGTGGTTCCTTTGGTGTTGCAAATGTCCATGGGCGGCAGTATTCACTTTCCATCAGGTGATATGTCTGCTCGTTTGCCCCCTATCATATAAAAAAAACTATCATGATTTATCACGTAGATAACTTGAATTGAGTTAGAAAGGGATAGAGATATATACAATTAATTGCGGCATACCTTTCTAACTCTATTTAAGTAAAGATCAATGCTTGAGTTTCGTTCTAGAATGCGGGACTCTGTCTGTTTTTAGTAGTACTTTTCCAAAAGTAGTCATTTGTTAATAGATTAGTGTTACATTATCATCGCATTTCAATGTTTTTTGTAATCATGGATACGTTAAAAATTGAAGTAGGTAATTATAGAATATGAGTACTGTCGCTACAAACCAACGGACCACCTGTTATTGGTTTGCTCGCATCTGATCTGGGAATTTCGACCTGAAAAATGGACCTCGCGGAAGACTGGTCGACAATGACGAATTAAAGGCGATTGTGGAAAATGAATCTACCCAATCTACGGCTGAATTAGCAGCAGCTTTCGGCGTTAGTCTCAAAGAATATTGGTCCATTTGAGTGAAATTGGTAAGGTAATAATAATAATCGTTTATTCCTCACCATTTACATATTATGCAGGATACAATATTAAAAAACATAGGATCTAATACATAATGGTGGTGGGCTGACACCTGGACTAGGATATATCCTGCATTTCAGGTAGCCAACCCTCCACCCCCTTACATATTTAAACAAAAGTGTTTACAGTACATGAGGAAAACGGAATACAATTATACACAAAACTACTTTTATTTTATATTTGATGAAAACTAGTGCGCTTGTGTTCATGCCAGAGTGTGTGTGTTTATTTGTATGCGCGTGTGTGTGTGTTGTTATTTGTATGCGTATGTGTGTGTGTTTATTTGTATGCGTGTGTGTGTGTGTGTTTATTTGTATGCGTGTGTGTGTGTGTTTATTTGTATGTGTGTGTGTGTTTACGGGGCCGTTTGTGTATCTAAAAAAAGCTTGACAAATGGGTGCCCCACAATGACCGCCAGCGCGAAGTACGCATCGAGACGTACCTTCCACTGCTCAACGGACACACAAATGAAGAAATATTGATCCGCGTTGTTACCTGCGATGAAAAATGGATTCTGTTTGATAACCGCAAGCGCTCGGCAAGTTGGTTGGATCTTGGTTTAGCACCTAAACATGTCCTAAACGAAAACTTACCCCTAGAAAAATTATGCTCACTGTTTGGTGGTCTAGCGCCAATGTAATTTATCACATCTTCTTACCAAACGGGATGAACACAGAGCCGGTAGTCTAGTATTGAAAAAAGTATCAGTAAGGCTCTTTGATGCAGTAAAGCTCTTTAAAATTATTTAATTTTCCTGATTAATAGGGTAATTTAGGTTATTGAAGTTCAATATTAACGTTTAACGTCAACGATATAAGAAAGTTACAGAGTCGAATGTGTTTTATCTGACCTGTTGTTTTTTTATAAATAAATTGTAATTCAATGCTTTTACAAATAAAATAATACCTCCCATAACCCTAGCTTTTAAATGTTATATGTACCTGTTTCTTATTTTATACCAATATAATATATATTAGACATTGGTTTCATTGACCACTTGTTTTGAATACAAAGAAAAATAATAACCAGTATCAAAAAGGTTTGACCCATCTGATAAAATAAAATCACTTACCTATATTTCAGGATAAACGCCTAGTTTGACCTCTTCAAAACCAGTATTATTGAATTATTTTGATTCCAATTTGTTCCAATTGAATTTGAATGAAGTCTAAACCAGTGGAAACGCAAAAAAGCATGTGGTTTTATACATATGGTTGATGACACGATAGAAGTGCCATGTACTTCTAAGGCGCTTGACACGCCAGTCGTGTAGTAGAAAATTTGTTTTCAGTAGTAATGATGGGTGCCGCAACAAATTGGTTAAGCGAAGTAGCGGCTTACAGTTAGCGTTAACCCAGAGTAACTAATCCACGTGGAAGAAGTCCGTGGTAAGAAATTACAACAAAAAATTAAGAGTACCTATTCAGATATTATTGACAAGCATTTGCTCAGGCATTGTCAGCGATTGTAGTTTAGATGTTAATGTTAACTTTCACTGGATAGAACTTATTGACATTTTTAACAGTTGAGATGTAATCTCTAATGGCGACTGTACCTGCACAATTATGAAACCTTCAAGTCGACTTATGGCTGCTGACTATCTCAGAAGTACCTGGAGTTGGTGTCTTATCGCAACTATAATTCGGCAATAGTGCAATCAAAGCCGATCATTATTTCTGTTCTACAAGAGATGTGAAAACAGTTCACGGTGATCATCACATTAGAGAGTGACAAATTTCACGTTGAAAATAATAATCTATAATTACCTATATTAATTAAAGTTGCGACCATTAGTGACATAGTTGCTGCCCTCGTTTTAATGAAAATAATATTTATTTAGGTCAAATGCCATTGCCAATAGTTGCGTTTACCTTACGATGATACATCTTTTTGGAGTATTTTTTACGCCTACAAAATTAAATTAGCAAATTCGCGATTGCACACAAGTAGTATTCTATAAGCAGAGGCCACTCATAAAAATCATCTTTAAAGCTTCCACTGCTGAACTAAAAGCCTCCTCTAATGATTTCCACACGGACCGATCCCCAGCAGTTGACATCCATTTGCTACCCGCCACTTTGGCCTACGTTTTTGTTTCCTATTACATGGACTTTAGAATCATGTCTGTGATGAAGTGTGTTCTTGCCTTGAAGTACTCCGAGGCCATTCCCACTGTCACTTATTAAGAAATACGTTTTCTGTTACCTATCATAAAAGGCTTGAAGCAAACTGGGCTTGCCATTTACTCGGTGAATCTGTAAGGGGCAAAAGCAGTTATCAGTTAAAAAAATATATCGAATACTGGACAATATGAAAATTAAACAATATAGGTACGTAAACATTATATTAAGCAATTACTGAAATTAAAGAATTACTTACGCAATGTTATCATTTATAAAAACACCCATAATACATGTTTTCCCGAATGCCTATGCTCCACCTCAAATTTATGATTATGAATATATTTTATTTTTATCTCATAAATAGGCAAAGAACAGCCAATCATGCAGATGCACAAGAAGTAAGGGGAGTGCATTACCAACCATAAAATAAGCATAGAGAAAGGAAATATAGTGAAGAGGAAGGGGGATATAAATATAGACTCCGGTAACCGCGTTGTTTCACGCCGGTTTGTGAGGTCATGGCAGCGCCGGATCTTTAATATTTTTGGGTCGGCAAAAATTTAGAAATGCCGCCCTGCCCTCTATTTTTTATTTTTACCTTTATCATCCTATATTATTTCACTAATTTATATAATAAGTCTTCTAATTGATTGACATTTGGACAAAGCTGCAACTTTTTACGCAGCTGTGATCAGTTTCAGAGATATTACATGAATTACATCACTTTGTCTTACTCCTCGGTGCCAATGATTGTGTAAGCTCTTCATGTACTCGGCCTGACAAAGTAGCGCACTCGTACAAACATCTCAACAATTCGATATAGCAGTAGTCAAGTCTGGCACCGTTGGAGGGAATGAAACACAGCTCAAGTCTCGATCGAATCGAAGGCTTTCTCATAGTCCACAAACGCCAAACATAATGGTCGGTTATACTCTCCGGTCTTCTGCATAACTTGCCGCAGCATATGTGATATGTAGTCTATGGTGCTAAATCCTTTGAGGAACCCGGCTTGTTCGGAGGGCTGGATGTCGTCAAACCTATGCGCTATTGAAGTGTGCCACAATAGCGTAATGGGTCGTTAATTCTTCAAAAAGGTTTTAATATCTAAGATAACTCTCAACAGATGTAAAAAGGCAAGATCGGTTAATTTTAGTTATTTTAATAGTGTAATGTCGTATGGTCTACTGTACGAGTAGTGGGATTCGGCTGCCGACATTATCAATATACAATATTTGTGCTACAAAAAAGAGCTATTATCTTTATCCTTAGACCATGTGACTCTCTTAAGGGACAGTTTAAAGAAATAAGTATAGTGAATGTAGTATCTGAATATATTCATGAAAATTTATGTGCGTACGAGTACATACTGCAACACCTTTAAGAAAAATTGTGAGAAACACAATTTTAATACTGGGAATAAAAACAAACTTGCTGTTTCGGACTTGAGCCTACATAAAATAGGTAAATATTTTATAGGAAGATGTACAAGGTTGTTCAATAAGGTACCGCAAAATATATAATGTAGAGTTGTAATTACACATGTTTAAAGCTAGAATAAAAAAAACACCTATCTAAAAAAGGGCACTAATCTATTGAAGAATATTTATGTGATAAAAATCCGTGGTCTTAAACTGCTCAGCTATCAGCAGTGTTTATAATATATTTTAACTTTAAGTAATTGTCTAAAGAAGGGTGCACTGTTGAGTTTTCTGGGGCCAAACTATTGAAAACTATTGAAAGTTTTCCAAAAAACCACTTGGGAGGAGCTTTCTGGTAAAGGTTAAGACAGCAGATGGCCAACTACTCACATTACGCCAACAGATCCTGGAAGCGGTTGAGAAATTCTATGGACGACTGTATTCATCGACCGCTCATCAGCCACAGACCGAAGACAGCGAAGATCTACGTGCCCCACTAAGGCACCATTGTACGTAGGATATCCCGGATGTTGACGTTAGCGAAATTAGTGCAGAACTTGAGCAACTGAGAAGTGGAAGGGTCCCGGGGAATGACGGTATTACGACATAACTCCTAAACACCGGTGGACAACCCCTCTTTAGGGCATTAGGTGAGCTCTTTTAATGCCGTCATCCACCAGGGAACTACACTGGAGGCGTGATCCAGAAGCATCGTCTTGTTTATCAAGAAAGGTGATAAAACTCTCTTAAATAATTATAGACCGAGCGTTAGCGTTTCTGATAAACGTTTATACAGAGTTGTCACAACCAGTATACGTCGGTGGCGTCCTTCTCGAGATTGTCCAAGAATACGTTTACTTGGGTCAAAACTTGACCGGCACAATTTCGACAGGAAAGCTAGAAGGTGGATTCACTTAGGCTGGGCGGCATTAGGCAAGTTACATCAGGTCTTCACGTCGAAGATTCCGAAACGCTTAAAGACAAAAGTCTTTGAGAAATACGTCCTACACATACCAACATACGCAGATGAGACATGAACACTAACTACGGGATTGGTTCACAAATTTAGTTACTCAACGGGCGATGGAGCGTGCTATGCTGGGAGAGTCTTATAGATAAAATCGGAAATAATGTTATCCGCAAGAGAACTAAAATTACCGACATAGTTCGCCAGATTGCTAATCTGATGTAGCAGTGAGTAACGTACTCGTATGTCGCAGAACCGATGGCCGTTGGAGCAGACAAGTTCTGGAGGGAAGTTTGCGGCTTGGCAAGCGTAGCGTAGGATGCCCTCCGGCCCGTTGGACCGACGACTTGCGAAAAGTCGCTGGTGGAGGCTGGATGAGAAAAATGGGGGACCGGAAAATAACTGGTGTAAAATGGGGGAGACCAATGTCCAAATGTGGACTGCGATAGATTGAATAGAGAGGGAAAAAGTTTAATCGCCTTTCTTGAAGAAGAGCACCACCACGCCATTGCTCCTGACCTTTAGCGTCGCACCATCACCGATTTCGGAATGAAAGAGCTTCTGAAGGGTCTTAAGCACTGGCGTGCCCCCTACTTCCAAAAGCTCTGCGGTAAATCCGTCGTCGCGGGGGTCTTATAACGCTTAAGCTGTTTCAGAGCCATCCTAATCTCGGCAAAAAAGCAAAGTCGTGAAAGAGTTACAATTTATCAATTATTGGTATTGATTTTAATCAATATTAATAAATCAAGTTCTATAATCAAATAAGACTACTCGCCTCAGCTTTTTCGAAGTCACACTGGATGAAAAAGGCGTTTTATTTCCAATTTATTTTGTATATTTTCTTTAAAAACGTCGTCGCTTGACGAAATGAAAAGGTGCTAAAATGTTTATCTTTAATTTTTTTTTAATTGTAGCTGTTGATCATAAAAATGATATAGCTATAAAGCTAAGTTGGCATCAATTAACACAGAGAAACAACTAGGTAACTTTGAAATAATACATTGCTGCCCTGGATAGAGACCGACAAGAGAGCTTTCGTATATAGCGTCATTCCTCAGATCGCGGCTGCCTGCGCCTGCTGACCGTGATCTGCGATTCCTGCGGGCGCCTATTTAGAACTATGCAATAAAAATGTAATGGTAGAGTAACATGCATTATTCCGCGCCCCGGGTCGAATTTCTATGGCCATGAAATATCGGCACTTGTACTATTATTTATTCCGTGGGCAAGTAAGGTAAATGACGAGTGGTCCATTAGTCGGTTTGCCGCCCTCTGACCGTGCCGCCCAGGGCACGTGCCCCCGTCTGCCCCCCCCCCCCCCCCAGATCCGGCCCTGGGTCATGGAATAACTTCGATTGCTGAAGCTCATTTTCCCAAATTGAATAATTTTTAATTAAGTAGTTTTCACAAGAAAGTGTTGATAACTAACAAAAAAAAACACGCATCTAAATTAAGGAGTTTAGCACGATACTTGAACTTATCCAAACAGATATGTTCAATTGTTCATGCAGATGGATCTTGATGTCGGTACCCACCCCACGACATTTGATGTTTCTAATACTACGAGTATTAGAAACATCAAATGTCGTATTAGAAACAAAAATTACAAATCTAAATTAACCTCATCGGTTGTGGATAATGTTCGTTTATATTGTTGTAAATTGTTAACATTTTTTTTGTTAAATTTAGTAATTACCTACTTTTCAATGAGCAATCGAAGTTGCCTGAGTCCTGTAAATAAAGACGACGTGCCCCTTTTTTTCCGTACGCCCTTGGATATCAGATGAGGTCATGAGGCTGCAGTGTTTACGATTACGATTTGTTTGGGGGCTTCAGAATTAATCCATTTTAAATCCGCACTTGTTCTCGAGGTCGTAAACAACTGCTAAATTTGCTTGACGTCAATAGAGGGGCAGCAGATTGAGTGGATCAACTTCAACTAGATAATTGTGAGGGGAACCAGCTGACCTTGGTATCTTGATATGGTCCCATCTTTCTGTTGCGATATCCTGCATTTACTTGACTACAGTAAGTGCTCACGGCATTTACTCCGGAATTGTATGCGCATGTCCCTACTTTACTCAGTAAACGCTTTTATTATCAAGCACGCAATGATTATTTGTGGCAATTACTGTGACCGCCAATTGACCATAAAGGGATGTAGGTATATCCTTTGTAATATAAGAATGAGAAGGTAAATTTTATGACCTGGAAGGAGAAAACCGAACACTAAAGGAATAGCAAAAAAATTATAATTTGATTTATTCATTTGCCCAGATTGCAGACCCAGATTCCAATTGGCACCTACAAACTAAACAAAATAATTAAAGGTTAGTGAAGCCACTCGTCATCACGGACGGTAGGTGTGTTTTTTTTTCAATTTGATTTGTAATTTCTTAATTTTTTCTTCATTCTTTACTATTAAAAATTTGGTACTTATATTAACAGATCTTTTTTTCTTGCTTATACACCATTATGTAATAATCCGATTATGACATTATAATATAAATGGAAACTAATAATTCAATGCAGACAATAATAAGAGTTAATTAAAAAATATGTAAAAATGTCTGACGAAGGTAATGTATGTCATAAAAGAATTTATTATTAAGGTTAAGAAAAGGGCTTCTTGATTCTTCTACAGTGCTGTTAAAAACGTATGTATGTACCTAAAGGGGTTTTAGCATTCAAGTTTAGAAATCTAGCAAGTCGAAGTCGCGCCGAATTTTCATCATAATAACTAATAAGTTCTGAATTCAGCTCGAACATTGAGAAGAGCACGGCTTTTTGAGTGATGATAATTAAGAACCATGTAGGTAAGTATGCAATTTTTTTTCGTAATTGGATCACAATGACGTATATTTCGTTATGCGTCACCTGCTGCGTAATGCGTCATAAATATGCTGGCTATACCTATACCGTTTTCCTTTGCAGCGTTTTTAGTACAAGTACAATAATTTAAATGAACAATAAATCTGTGGTGACATATGAATACTAAATATGAATATGAACAAACATTTAAGATAATAAACAAACTTTTTGTTCTTAACGTATGTTAGTAACTGCAACTTCATATGCTTTATGCAGTGTCATTTATTTTTTGAAAAAATACTTCAAACGTGTCAATTGTTCTCTTTACTTATCCTCATGCTTCCATGTTAGGTACACACGATTTGATTTTATCATTTCAGTCATACCTATTTATCTCAAGTTAACACAGATGGGCATCTACCAATAAATTTTATTATGTTAGTCAATCTTAATGAAAATCATTAAAGAATTGATGGAATCGTGTACATCAGTGCTAATGAAACGGCATGCATTTTTCGGATGCCTTATTGTGCGAAACAAAAACTTTTATGATTTTGACATTGTGCCTAATAATTCATATTTTAATTGATTTTGATCGAAAAGATTATATAACAAATTACCTACTAAACATTTTAGGTTTTTTAAGTGGCAATATCGGTTATCGTGACAAGTAACATTTGTCAAACGCATCCATCTTATGCATTAGTTATAAATTACATAGATTAGACTGGTAACCACGTTTTGTATGAAATTCTACCTACACTTGTTTATCTCGATCAAATATTAAATTTCGTGAGACACTCAAGTTAAAAATTGTAACAATAGTTTTTATTAAATCCCGTACAAAATCTATTAAGGTTCAAATTAAAATTGTTTACGTTTTATTAAATATACTTAATATAAGCTGCCAGTATCTTCGGAACTTTACCTAAGGGGAGTTCATTTAATTATTTTATTTAGTTATTATATTAGTGTTATAGTGTTGTTATATTATAAAATATAAGCAAATGTTCATATCGAAATTCGAAGTCGTTTTTCTCAAAACTGTGTTTTTTGAGTTTACAGATTTGTGCGTGACTCGGCACCATGATTGTAGGTTAAGGTAACATAGCGTCCTTTACAAATACAATGAACGTATCATTACATTAACACCGAACAACATTGATTGAAGTAGAAATGGGAAATCAATAGTAGGTAATCTAATTCTATCCAACGTTTCGTAATGAAAGGTAAGTAATGTTATATTTTTTTTTTAAAAAACTAGCTTTAATTAAGAAGCTTAAAATAAAGATTAAACTTACTAATTTAATCGGTTATTTTATTTTCTAAGGACTTTTAGTTTAATTTCCAAAAAATAAGTGCGTTTACCTATTTTTTACCATTCAAGGTACAAGCGCTTTGATAAATTATATCTGTGTGATGTCGGTGGGAATTTAATTATCTATGTGCGCTATTGGGTTAAGCTTTCCTTTGAAATCCTATCATGACGCACTAGACTTCCTGCTAGGGTGCAAAAAGTGCAGGTAACGCTTCTGGTATCTTGAGATATAGACAAAATACTTCTACCAGTATACATTCCGTCTTCGAACTCAGTGTAATTCAAAAAATGTGTGCATAAACATGATATTTTGATAATAGGTTTGTAGGAATGATATATTTGTTTTTTTAACATCCAAGTATGTTAATCCGTCGTTATGGTTTCATAGTTTAAATTGGAGTTAGAGGGCATAGGAATAAACAATAGCTAAAAAGAACTCTTCATTCATTAATAGGTACTACAATTTACCCCTAGTCCATTACTAAAAACGTTTTCCCTTATGGCTTTCACTGCATGAAATATAAAGTATTTTTACATCACTAAAAACAGAATGATTCTAATACTAGTAATATCTCACCGATGTATATTTCTTGTAACGATGTAATCTCCGTTGACGCACGCCGAGAGTCAAAGCTTATCGGTAACCTTGTGGCGGGTTCACTGACTGTCATGTCCTACAAACACGATAATAAATTATGTTTTGACTTTAGAAAACTGTACCAAGGCAATACTTTCCTTTGGGAAGTAATGCTTAAAGTGGGTTCTTAGAAATGCCCTTTATATTATTTTAATCATCTGTATCTTATTATCTCATCCCGAAACACAGAAATGCAAAACTCTCCTATTTTACGGGATAATATATGGCATTGCGGTGGTACCTAACTAGATGACTCAGTACCGAGTACACTTAGTATACCTTCAAGTAGAACGTTCATCATAATAATGTCAATCATAGGAATCGCACTGCTAAATGTAGGCTTCTTCTAATACTCCCCACCATAGACCAGGCGGAAGCAGCCTACCTACATGAATTCCCCGCCACCTTATAGGTATTAGGGCATTTTCCTATCTTTGTCGTCATGTTACGAGTTTATCCTCAAATTCAAGTTGTATTCGAGTAATGTGACCAGCCCATTACCACTTCCGCATAGTAACTCGGGCGACTCTGATAGTGACTTTGTTCCGTTTACGCTTCTCCTCGAGTCGATCACGTAGAGACTACCCTTTGGAGGTAAGGGAGCGTTTAAGTAATACGTAACGCAATTTGGGGGAGTGGTGGTCTCGTAAAACGTTACGATGCGTAACAGGGGTGGAGGGGTCTTTCTTGCAACATGTTACGTAACAGTGTATTTTTTTTAAAAGTAAAATATTAGGAAATTTAAATAAAACTTAGGAAATTGAAGCTCCATAATTGGCAACCCTTTTCATTTACGTTTTACGGGGAATCCCTAGATTGTATTGTAAATAAAATCTGTAACATACTTTTTGCGACTTTAGGGTAAAAATAGTCACTAGAGTGTTACGTAACGTTTAGAGAGTGGGAGGGGGAGTCAAAAATCTTCAAAAATTGCGTTACGTAATACTTGAACGCTCCCTAACGTACTGTAGCTATACTATATCACACCCTGTTTTAGTATGTAAACCATTAATTATCATAAACCTATATAGTCCCACCTTCCCACCTACAGCTTGTACTACTTGAAACCGGCAGTTTAACGTGCCCTTCGAAGGACGTAATCATCTTTCTTTTTGTAAAATCAGATGATTCAGCATGCAATGACCTAACCAATCTTAGGAAAATCGCACAAAGTGACTTTCAATATGCGGTCTCCCCACGGGATTCGAAACTACGACCTCAGAAAACTTGGCGTTTTGTGCGCTAGACCATAGAGGCAGTTCAAAATATAAAAAAAAAATCATGCCTACGTTATATGCGGCTATAGGTACTAACTAGACTCATTGAACAGTTTAGCTTTGCAAGCCTATTAAAACTGTATTATACTGTTTATATTTACTTGATATTATGTGCACGCAGAGTAAAGTAGATAGCAAAACGAGTAGGTACCTACTGTAGTTAATGCAATGACAGATAATATGGTCTAATGCAGTCGTCCGTGGAGATCACGGGGGCAATTTGTATCAACGATTGTTTATTCCTCTACGACTCGTTTTATAAACGCTTTTAATATTTAATGTTATTATTTAAAAATAGGTATTCTGAAGTGCTATCACAAGCCTAGACACAGCTATGAAACTTCAGGATATGTAGAAAAACTCAGTAGTCTTTGTTAAGAAGTTTGTAAAATAAAGCATTTATCATCGAGTTTATAATCTATAAGTCATTTTGGAAAGTCTGCTAAACAAGTCTAAGGCCCGTATTCTATAACGAGACGCAATGTTGGTCGTAGACGTGATAGAAAAAGTGTAATTAACCTTATTTGCTGTTTATTTATTACTGTTTGTTAATTGCCATCAGTAGGCTTGTATAATTTATAAGATCGATGTTCTTGATTATCATCTTAATTCTCTTACCAACATGTTTAAAAATTTTGGAAGTAACTCAAGAAATCGTTGGTACTCATTTGAAAGAACAAAACAATTTTATTTCCAATTTTAAAGAACGATCTAATTTTGTTTACATTATCGTGTATGAGTGATCACTTTTGTTGTAGTCATCGTTTATCAAAGAGTAAAGAAACTCAAGGTGCCCGTTTTAACCAGCTGAGTATGCTGTTAATAAATTTTAGTTGTTGCCTTCAATATAAAAAGGGAAATATACAAGATGAAATCGAGAGCTTTGTTAATTTTTCAAAATACTGCGGGTTCACGGCGCGCGGATTGGTTGAGGGCGCCAGTGGCGGCACAGGTGCGGTGGGGTTGTTTTAAGTAGTACAAGCTGTAATAAATTATCGAATTGTTCAATGCTATGTGATAATTTATTAATTTGTCATTTATTTTATAAAACTTTTATCATAAATCTATTAGGTATTAGGTTCCTTCTAAAACATTCCATAAAATAAGTATTTACAATAATAAGTCGAGTGGGTGCCTATGATTCAAAATTCACACTTTATTAATATGCATTTACGTACATACGTATTACGTGCATATTGTGAGTATTAAATGAAACCCTTAGCCAAAATACTTCCTTTTAATTTTTAAAAATATGAAAACATCATTAAAAATAGCGATATTTTGTACAAATGTAAAAAATATCGGTATTTTTGTATAATTATAATTTTAAATAAACAATCATAATTCACAACTAAATTCTTATTATAACCTACCTGATTGTAAGGTCATTAATTTCATCTTGAAATAAAGTCGATATAGGTAGAGTCGATTAAGATTTATGTTGTTTGTTTGTGTGTTGTTTTTTATGTTGTTACATATTCTAAAACATTCATATGATCTTAATATAATAAAACATAAATACCAAACTAACAAAAGCAACACAATTCGCCGTGATGTGTGGAAAGGGCTTGTGCCCTGCAGTAGGCCTATACAGGCTGATGACGAAAATCGCGAGACAACGAAATATATATTTTTTATTAAATAGCGCCATATTTTTTCTATTCATAAAGGTAATAAAATGAAAATCATTTTTTTAGAAAATTACATTAAAATATTATAGTGCTATCTTAGATAAGCGTGGAAGTCATTTTCAGTAAAAGATTTTTACTACCCATTGTTGTTTCTGTAGCAAACATGTTTACTATGGTCATAAAGTTGTTTGCATCTACTCAAAGTAAACTAATTATAGCTTTCAAAGTGATTGGTGGACAACGATTCGATTAACGCAAATGGAAGTTGGTAATCAAATAATGTTGGTCATGAACATCACTAGAACTGCTTTGGTATCAATTTTAGGAAACGTTAGTCTATAGGGCACACTATTGCTTGTCTAAGTAAGTAGTTATTTGTTAATTATTCTATTATCAACGGGGAAATCATAAATGTAGAACTACGAGTTGTTATACATGTGAATTGAAAATTATTTGAAACTCCTGTACTAATTAATTGTGAAAATCTTACAAAAACACTGACGGAGACTGTTTACTCAAAAAAAGATTCTGATATCTTTTTCATATGCTTTAACTATGTCGTATATGTATAAAGGTTGAGCAATTCTGCTTGTGTATCAAAATTAAGTGAAATATTGACTGTTGATTTTTTTAAATATTGTCATGGTTACGAATTCCTTTGTTGTTACTAGAGTCCCTGTTCAAATTGTCGGAACGGAATCTAGCTTACGATTTGGAAGCCAGTTACTAAAATCCTAGAAACTAAGAAAGAAAAATTCTTGAAATTTTTTTTCGCAACAGCATGCGTCGCGACAACGACATTCGAAATACATCTCATACTCCAAACATACCTACCCGTTTTTGAACAAAAATGTTTTTATTGCCGCCCTCACAACCATTACACAAAATGGGATATATAATAATATTATACGTAGATAGGTACAATGATTATGCTCCAATAGTAAGTACGAGTAAGTATCTACTACTGAATACAGAGTGATGCACTGCTTGCTGTCCTTTGCGTTGCATTCAAAGTTAATGTCAGTTGTAATGACCACATTGATACTTATGTGGTCATTAGTTTCTTGATGTTACATATGATGTAAACAATTCAGGATAGATACTGATCTGGTCAACGTACCTATATTGAAAGTATACAAGGCCAGTACGCACAGACTGGGACTGCTCGAGTTTACTTTCAAATTACAAAAATCATTTTTTTTACACAAGACGACGTAACCTAGAATCTATACGCGAAGAGTTACAAGACTTATTGTTATACCTCAAAATATATTTGACTAAAGATATTGTGAGTTTCCTATTCAACCTATCGCAGTCCACTGCTGGACATAGGTCTCCCCATTTTGCGCCAGATATCCCGTCCCGCTTCCTCATCCAGCCTCCTCATTGTGAGTTTGAGTGTTATAAAAAGCTGATCTACTCTTTTTTGTCATTCACACAGCGCCATCTATCCCCAATTTAGCGTGAGCTTGTATTACGGTACTTACCAAACAACTGATAAACATTTTTATGTATTTTTTTTGTAAGTACATACTTATTATAAAAACACCCAGACCAAAATACAAACATGTTCATGCACAAAATGTTTGTACTGCCCAGGATCGAACCTTTGGTGTAGTTGCTGACGTCTCTACCATATACGAAATGGTCGTCTACTTTAGAATTATACGAGTACCTATTTTACAGTATTCTCAAGAGATTTTTATGATTTTAGTTTATCAAAAATCAATCGTCTGTGACGGTCCAGTTCTCTGGTCCCCTAGGGCTGAGATCGGACTATGTTTTGGATCCAGTAGAAACTTAATTTTTTGACGGCCGAGGGCCCCAGAATATACTAAACCGTTAGTTCAGCTCTTTGCATTTTAGTTATTGATAATATTGCATAGTTCTTTGACTACACAAATAAATAAAAAACAAATACCTTCCAAAAAAAATGATCGACTACGATGGGTTTTGGAAATAAAATCCAACATCTTCAGGTGAGATGGCTGCCAAATATGTAATCTAGTCAAAAGTAAAAAAATAATAAATAGACCACATACATCGGCAACGGTTGCTGTTTTTAACAAAGCAAATACTTTTCCATAAAAATTCATATCTGTAAAATGAATTACGTGCTTACATACAATTAAAATTGACGTCAGGATTTCGTCATTATTTGCAATTATCTCGCATTGTTACTAAATTGAGCGACGCCAAGACTAATGATCATCATTCTAAAATAAATGTATGCAAAATTTGCAAGTTAACCTATTCACATAAACTGAGGACGAATCGCTTATTCAAACTGTGATGCTTTGTGATGTCTGCTAATATCTACCTACTCTGTACAAAAGTAAAATTTTCAATGATATTACCTACTCAATATAATACAGTTATCAATAAAAAAAGAATGATAGGAACCTATTTATGTGTATATGTGTTCTAAAAGGCTGTTTTCTTTTTAAATATATTTTAATTTTTGTAATTACTCAAGTCAAGTCAAAATCTAATTTAGACTAGCGAAATGTACTTAATGAATCCGTTCCCGCACTCCCTCTCTACCGAGAATGTCGAAGTACTGAGCACCTCGACCATCGTCTGCACTGATGAGATCAAGAAGGTCAATGCAATGATCCACGCAGGTCTTAGTTGACAGAGGTTGTCACTGCGCATCCACCGACCATGCTAGATGTCTTATTAAATAAGAAGCCTAAGGCCCGCTTCACAGGGCTCTTAGACTTACAATATGCGCTTGAGAAACTACTTCCTAAGTATAATTTTTCCCAGCCGCCCGGGTTTCCTTTGCATATTTGGAGTTTCTCTTAGAACTAAACATGTTCTATAAATAAAATATCCATTGACATTCACACAGCGCCATCTAGCCCCAATTTAAGCGAGAAGCCTGTAATATGGGTACTAAACAACGGATAAGCATACTTCAAATATATCAATATCAATCTGTATAGTGACGCTTCTTTATTTATGATAAAAAGGTTCAAGCTTAATGAAAATCCCGTCTCATTGACTAGAAAGTCTAGATTCACTTTGGGGAAAACTCATCATATATGCTATGATATTGATCATACCAGCTGAATCAAATCGGGATCTAGAAATGAAAATGTTTTAACTTTTTATCAGTGTAGGTATGTATAGTAAAAATATACAAAGAGTATATTAACTCGGACGTAAGTAAATCTTTACAGCCAAGCGTAATGCACATACGTCAACGAGTGTAGATACAATTTTCATTACGTGTGCATACTTCAAAAAATATCTTTTTGTTATTAGACGGCACTGATTTATTAATAAGCCCTCCACTCCAGAAAAGCAGTGAAAAAACCGCATACAAAATACTCATTCTATAAACCCAAAAAATTTCACGCTTTAATATCCTTAACCAGCATATTGCGTTTCACTGCAAAGGACATTCATTCACACGAACCATATTTATGGGGTGATAGAGCCTTGAAAGCAAATCCAGATAACAAGCATCCCTTACTGCTTTTAAAGTCATCACACCACCCGTTAGTCATTGGACACTGTAGGACACCTACTTCTCTGTAAAATACTCAATCTAATGACAATATTGATTGGAGCTTCCATGCAAGCTAATAGTGCCTGTATTTGGAGACTCCCCTTTTTCGTAGCATTTATTGAATATTTATTTATCTATGTTTTTTAAATGAACATAGCATACTGTTATATCTTTACTGTGGTACAACGCTACATCCTGTTAGTCATTAATCATTAGCGCGATTGTTCTCTGGAAATATCAGTAAATCTGTGCTCACATCTTTTATACGTCAGCGGTGCTGCGCTATCGCGTAGCGTTCTCTCGACGCGTGCGAAGCGGATGACCGCGGGGTCAAGTCCGTAATAGATCATGCTGAGAGATTGTGGCCAGGTTCGATTTCAGATCATTCGGATCCCTCTTGGTCCCATTTTGCCCTTATTAATTGCGACTATTTTCCATTTTGTAACTTGGCTATCTCTCAATACAGGAACTTTTTGCTGCCTATGTTTTTATATTAAACTAGCTTTCGCTCGCAGCTTTGCTCACATGAAATTCGGGGTAACACGGTTCCCCTTTCCTGGTTACGAAAACAGATTATTATTTTTACACAGCTGTAGATGGTATCATACGTCCATACAAACTGCCTATTTCTAGGAAGTGGGGAGTTAGAATTGGGCAAATAGTAGCCTATGTCTGATTTCAGTTTACCTTCTATTACCGTACCAAATTTCATAAGAATCCGTTCAGTCATTTATCCGTGAAAGCGTAACAAATAGAATGCTAGATCGTATCGCTCCGGAATGTATAAAAATGACGACAGAATTTAACTGTGGAAGTCCTCCAATCATCCAGGTAGTAAGAATGAAAATTGGAGTTCCTCCGAGATGTACCGTGGTGGCACTCAGCCGCAGGAACAAGCCCTAACAACCCATCGTAACCAGTCCTGGAAAAACCCTTAAGCAAATTAAGCACTAGCTTAGGGCCCCGTCAGGGGGCCCCCGACGAAGCACAAAAAAATGAACAGAAGGTTTACTGGGAATCATCATCAGTGAATGCCGAAAAAGCCGCAAGGCCCATTTTTTTTTTGTAAATAATTAAATATAGGTACTTTAGTTTTTGTTTTTCTGGCACCTACTCCACTTCCAAGGTACGTTTAATATATTTTCATCTTATTTGACAAAAATACTATTGTTTTTCAATAGTAACCTATGCGCGCACTGCGATTATGTTCGGTGAAAAATAATTTCATGCAAAATCGACTTGCGTTTTTTTCGCAGTGCGCGGATTCGAGTATTTTTTTAATCGTGTAGGTTTTTTTAAAGACAAATTCTTGTTCTTTTTCTTAGCGAGTGGACTGACCCCACACAAGTTATTTATTATTAATTAGTTATACTCACAGATTTCCCAATACAGGAGATGGGGCAAGCCGCGTTAAAAAGTGCGACAAATGTATGCTCAACGAGCATACACTGGCTATAGTTTACGCTCCGTGAGACGAATGAAGACGCACGAATTTTAGAAGAAATTACCGTTTTTTTTCCAAAATGCCATTCTGTGCAATTGTAACATGCCATCATCGCAGTGAATCAGTAAAATTTACCAAGAAATATAATATCTTTTCACAGGTAAGAATTGAAAAGTAATTGCGACACTGGGACTGCCTATAAACTTGGCGGCTTGTCCAGTCTAATTGTTATTCGGATGTCTGTGGTTATACTCAACGATAGTAACGTTAGCTTGATACCGAAAGGTAAAAATAGCTTTTTAAGAGACTTTTTGTTAACGTTTTATGAATAAAAATCTAAAAGATTGTTCTGTTGAAACTGTAAGTGGTTTTACATTTTGAAAATGTGTCGTGGTGTTACTGTTTATTTACTACGAGTATGAAGGGGCATTAAACTCCGATGCTCCATTTTCATATAAATTGTTTGGAATAGGGGATTACCAGATGGTAACGGTACATATGTTCCGGCATTAAAATTAATGTCTGATTAAAACTTTAATGTTATTGTCTTTTTTTTAATCGCTATGCTCTTGACGCAGTATATTTAAACATTGTATAATTTTAAAATAGCAAGTCTTTTTTTAATTACAAGATTAAAGTACTAGGAACTTTGTATGTAGTTATTTTTTTTATTAATAATTGTATCAAAATATTATTTAATCCCATTCGCTAACCTGATGACTCGTAATACACCGTGTTGTAATAAATATCTGTTTATGATAATATTTTCGCTTCAAACTCTGCGCCCGTCAGCCTAGACGAGCCCGAAAACGTAGACGTCCCTTACATGTACTCGGCGACCTGGACGATCCGATCACAGTCGCCATCGCGGCGGACAAAGGACGTCACAAACGCACGGAACTTTAAGACAAAGATACCCCCTTGTAGGTCCGGCAGGTACCAGATCGCTCTCAAACCTCCTCCCCCCCTGTACTCTAAGCCGTTGGCTCGTTGCGTATTTTTTTGGGCTGAGAGGAGTGATTCGATGCAGGGACGGATTCTGTCCGTCGGTATCAGTCGACACCTGGTCAAGATTGATATTATAATTACAAATATTTTAATTTGGCTACAATCTAAGGATCATCATCATCAGCCCATTAAACGTCCCCACCGAGGGCACGATTTTACCCTTACAGGGTGTATTTTTTCAACTAGTCTCCGGTGCAATATGCGGCATGTGCAATATATGTCATGACTTTCCTGGAAGTCCCTTAAACGATTGGTACCTTAAATTAAACTGTTTACCTGGTGCATAATATTTGCGCATAAATTTTGGGGCTTTGTTAATAGTAACTACCTACCCAAAAGGTATGTTAATATACTGACACTGTTGGTTTCCCTCTAGTTATCCTCATCTAATTGCTTGTACGCCCTGACATCTGTTTTTATGCTTGTTGGGAAGTGTTGGACGTACATTGCCCAAGTTGCAAAAAAATAGAAGTTGCGTACACATACGTTTTTATTATTTTTACATTGAAATCATCAATGATGTCATCGTCATCGACCATGTCAAAACTAATTGAAGCAGTTGACAGTAAAGCAGGATGGGGTTTTATTATGAATATGTCCCTTTTTTGCGCGTTAAATGGCTCGTTAAAATTAAAATGTACACGCGCCTTTTTTCAATTGCCGCTAATTTGTCAAACAAGAATTTAATCTCCATATGTAGCCTCACTGATGTATGTAAGCTGCCCGTAAGTTTTTCTACAAAACTTTTTATTGACATATATTTTTTATTTCCGACCAGTTTTACAATTTGTATGACCATCGATTTATTGAAGGTCAAAGACATTACAACAGCGACTACATTAGGTTGTGTGGTCCCTGCATTAAATGTAGTGGTAAGTTACTTAATGCTTAAACATTTTCGTACTGTACAATTTCTTCTTCTTTCTTTCACTTGCTTAGTTTATTACATACAAAGTTTTTCTGGTAGCAATGTTAGTAAGCAAGTCTGAGTGAGAGAGAAAAGGAACATAATTATTCGCAGTCTTATCACATTCTATCGTTTTTATTCTGCAAAGATAAAGATTGGTTTTGAATATGTAAGCTGTACTTAGATATTTTTCTACTCTAAAATGTTAACAAAATAAGTGCAAACTAAAACATTATAAGGCAATTATAAAAAAATAAATCACCTGTACGTATTACAGTATCTTAATTTACAAAATGCAGTTAAAAGCGGTTACACGCATTGAAAACGAGATAATTTTGTTAACTGTGATAATATAAATACTTTTGATTTATCATAAAAAAATTACATGGAGTATAATGTTAGCAAATATTACTAAAGAAAAATGTATTTTAGATGATTTCTTACATACGAGTATATTTGCCATTGTATCTTTAAATAAAGTACCAGCTTAATATACCTACATAATAGTTGATATATTTACGTGGAGCGATATGGATGTTCTCATTAATCTCAATTAGTAATTACCTAACTGTTATATACCATCGTCAATGACGTAATGATACCGGATTCGCTTAAATTTGACTCAAATTGGTATTACAATAATATTTGATGTTAAAGGCGTATTGGCTTGGCTCAATGCACGGCCAACAACAGCAGATTGACGACCAAAATAGTCAAACGTCAAGTTCGAAGAGACTAATTTGATGGCTAATTTAGTTTATCTTAAAGCTAACTTTGATCAATCAATCAATCAGCCTACCATTTCCATCATGAGCAACCCGCATCCATCCTCTGCCCGCAACCCTTCGCAAGTCATCAATTTGCCAAAAAGGACCTCCAGTCCAATACGCTAAGCCAATTACAAAATACAGAGTAGGTATAATAATTTTCTTTATCCTAAAACTTTCCTCTGCGAGGACAAGGCCATCCCATACTACATAGTCAAGGAAATATTTTGCCGTATTCCACCACGAGGGCCCATTACGGATGGTGGGTGTTATTATACTATCATAATAGCCGGGACGGACGACGCGATGGCGAAGCGCGCCCTCTGAAGCGCGAAATCAGCTTTCTTTTCAGACAATCAGGTGTTTCAGCCTGCCATGTCCTAGCCAAAGTGGACAAAATCGCAAATAGTGTCTTTACTTATGCAGCCTCCCTGATTCGAACCCACGACAATAATAACCATAATATTTTTATTATAATCAAGTATCAGGCACTGACGTCATCCGCAACTTCTTTTATTATCAGTTAATGTTATGTATTAATGTACAAGTTTTATGCAGTTGCGCTGCGCCTAATTTAAGAATGTTTCAATTTTATGTTTTTCTTTTTTTCTCATTTAAGTGAACTTTTAAACCTAACTACAACTTTCTTAATACTTTAATAATTAAGGTATATATTGCTTGCTAAAATAGATTACGAATGAAAAATAACAAGAAAAGCTTGAGCAAATTGCCTGAAAAGTATCTGTGGTATATATAGCTTGAGTAATATTGATGGATCGGTATAGGAACTGGATACAGAGACCAACTTTGTATGTATTCTGCAGTCTGCTTAATAAGGGTAGGGCTTTGTCTAGCAGTAGACGTCATTGTTATATTAGTAGTAGTATCTGTTTCGTGACCTTAATACTAAACTCAAGGCGCTCAAAATTTCAGATTTTAAGACATAAACACTTTTGGTTTTAGTAACTTAGTATTTATTAGACGAAATAAATTCAAGGTCAATCAAAACTTTCATATTTCTGAACTTCAACAACATTACGTGTATCTATCTATTAATATCTATGGCCTATGCGAGAGGAGACGCGTGCGCGGCGTGTATCAACTATATAATATAGGAACGTTCACGCACTAAGTACGTGCGCACGCGCACCTATGCCTGGACGGTCGTAAACAAACCAAGAAGCTTGAAACAAACATACAGGTTGCTCGTTATGAATATTAAAAAGAACGCGAGGTTCTTCATTTAGGATGCATCAGGGATTAGACTTTATTGATATCCTGGATATTTTAAGACTAGCTTGAATAATGATCTATTGTATTCGTTTACGTTACCAAGCATAACCGCTTGACAAAGCTAAGTACTAAAAATATAATTGTAAGAATAGTAAAACTATATAGTACTGAAACGTAAACAACACTGGGGGAATTCCTTCGCAAAATAACCTTGACCGACAGAACAAGTCATTCGCCTGTCTTGAGATTATTTTACACAATTTCCTGACGCAATTTACCTTACTATCTGTGTATTCTAAAAAAACTTTTCAGTACCCTGTACCGAAATCGCATATATTCCTGTAACCATAAAATAACATATTTTAGTACAGGTTAAAAAAATATATATTCTTTCCTGAAGAGTGGAAGAGAGACAGCAAAATTGAGTTCTTAACATGTGATGTAAGTGCACAGTTCAATATCTGGGAAGTTCGGGGTATTTTAGACGACAGTTGCCAATGGTGGGCTGAGTTTGCTAACTAATTGAAAAAATGAAGTGCGTATCATTAAAAAAATATCGTTGACATTCAAACAGCGCCATCTAGCCTCAAATTAAGCATTCGCCTGTAATACTAAACAATGGATAAACATACTTATTTACATATTTTTTTCGTAAAAATACATACATGTTATACATAGAAAACGCCAAGACCCCTACAAACCTCGGAGGAACAAGCCTACAAACAAATATCTTCATATTCTACTGCTCGGGGATCGAACCCGGGATTATTGGTGTAATAGCCGATGTCTCAACAATTACTCCAAACAGGTCGTCCATTAAGTCCCAGTCGTAGGTACCTGCGCTAGGTCTTAATGATATAACGAACTTAAACATTTACTTTTACTGTCGATGATGGTAGTTAATGGTGATCACAACTTCACCGGGCTTGAGACAAACATGTATCCTAAACTATAT
Source organism: Leucinodes orbonalis (assembly GCA_019425675.1). Classification (NCBI taxonomy): domain Eukaryota; kingdom Metazoa; phylum Arthropoda; class Insecta; order Lepidoptera; family Crambidae; genus Leucinodes; species Leucinodes orbonalis. The sequence goes on along the minus strand of PQWD01005364.1, from coordinate 123,809 downwards.
ATAGGTAATCGCCGAAATTCAAATCCACGCGGTAAGCAGCTGATGTCTACTATTCTATTATTATTACAGTCATGAGCTAACACTCCGTCTTCGAGTGTCTAAATATACTAATAAGAATATGGGCTTCTAGTTGCCGAACTCTATCTAAAATATTAAACAAGCAAAACTATCGGAGTCGTGACAGTATTTTTCGTATCATCAGCTTTTAAATGACAGTTTATTTAGTTATCACAAGTTCGTTAACGTGTAAAAATCACGGTCAATATTTGCGTATGGTTAACGTTGTCATATGCTGTTAACTAATGTACGTTAATATAAATCAACCTTATTTTACCTGATTTTAGGACAACAATATGTATTTGTAGCTTTCTTTAAATTAACTAAAATGTCAATGAGGAATGCTCTCGTTACAAGTTTAAATTTTAAGTTTATTACACACTTCCACCCGAACATTACATGGTTGACAATCGAAAAGGAATAAACCTTCCTTAAATTAGTATCTATCGAGAATGTGAGACACGAATACGGTTTCTAACACTATTTATTTCTTTAATTGACCTTTGCTATATCTAGTAACCTAGAATCATAATTATATTTAGGTTATAATACAATTTAGGAAATTGTGTTATAACAATTTAGGCTCTTTAGCCGGCAAATTATTTATATAAATGTGAAAGTACCAAGAGTCGTTAAATGTCATTTCATGAAATGATATTAATAAAATGATTGGCAGATAAGTCCTATCAGAACGATTACACTTGTTCGATCATCTAAACCTAAGAAATAATAGTCTTTTGTTCACAAGACCTCCCAGATGAACTATTATCTTTCCTGTCTTTTAAATAAGCACTGTTTATGGAGACTGGCGTCGTCAGTATTATTTACCCTTGATAAACCTTGCCTTTGAAGGCATTAAGGACAAGCGTCTCAGTTTTGAGGTCTAGCGAATATACGACTTATTTAAGTTGTTAGATTTTGTTTGTAAAATTATATGCGAAAGCGTCTTCTTTTTTTTTAACTTTAACCCAATAAACTCAAAGCACTAAATAGTACCTTTATCAACCTAATTGGAAACAATATTATCATATCATCAACATTACGATGATATAAGTATTAATTTTAATTGCTTCTCTGTATCGGATAGTTATATCTAACATCTTATCGATATGTCTAATATTAACATAATCAACATTTTCATTGTACCTACGTTTTAATCTAATTATTTGATTGTGTAGCTTGATGTGTAGCAATGTACCTACAATACACCTAAATTTGTTTACCTATGCCTATGGACCAGTGGCTGTGTAACTAATACACTTAACCTTTAGTGTATTAGTGGCATTGTTATTGTTCCATAGGCATTTAAATGTTTGAGAACCATAACCTAGCATACAACCTAACATAGAAATCACCTTAGAGGGATTTTCTAAAGGCGCGACACAAAGGTTTAAGCCTCCCCATACTTTCATTTCCTCTCCTTAACATCTTTAACGTCACGAAACAGGACACAATTGAAATGCAATTGTGTGTCATAACAGTTGACCCCCATGGCGTCCAACGTGTTAAGTTTGATAACGCACTCGTATCTGCTTTCGAGGCAACGAGTATCCGTATTCGTGGCGATATCACTTACAATCGAGTGAATCATCTAATCTTGACATTTAAAAAGCGTGTTTAAAATAAATATCATCATTGTTTTGTTTATATAAATCGAAGCGATTATGTCGCATAAGTTCGCTCGTGTAAGTAGTTTTATCCGAATACGATACAATGTTAGTCAAATGCGGTATTACCAGTAAACACCGGTTTTTGCGATAACATCTGTGTGTACTCGAGTCATTTGGACGCAAACGGTAATATATAAAATACTGACCAGCGCGAAGAAAATGAAACGAGCTGCTGCGCTAGTTTGTATGGAGTAGTTTGATTTTAACAAAGTTATCAGTGATTAAAGGCTCGTGCATAATACACGAGAAACTTGCTGAAGAGTACACGAATATTTTATTAACATGTTTCTATATATTTAGAGGAAGCACCTTTTTTAGTTGCAATTTATTAAAGACGATTTAAATTATATGAACTATGATCGAAGTATTTATTAAATATCTGTTGTCCAACGGAAGTAACCTATTAAAACATTGATACGCTTCATAATCAGACATGCCTTATTATTTTTTAATAGAACCAGCCACGAATAAAAAGAAGACGCATGATAATTTAGGTCAATTATTTACAAGAATTTGACTTATATTTCATTGATGCGTAAATACCTATTACGTCGTTTTAATTGATTACGCCATTAAGTTCTGCTACAACATTATAAATTTATGGGTATATACATTTAAAACCTGGTTTCCGAACACATTATTTTAGTAGGTATCCGTGACGATTAACTTTATTTAAAAGCATTTGACACGGTCCAAACCCTATATCTCCTGAAGAAACTGGAAAAAATGGGAGTTAGAGGCCTTCCTTTACTTTATTCCAGAACTTTATATGGAGTAGAAAACAGAGAATTAAAATAAGTGATTGGTGGAGTGACGAAGTGAAGATTGAGATCGCAATATCTCAAGGAAGTATAGTTAGTCCAACTCTGATTCTTGCTTAAATAAATTACTTCTGCCAACTCCAACTCCTGAAGGGAAAGATATAAGATATGCTTTTGCTGATGATATGACTCTCATTTTAGTGGACCGACGTGAGAAGAAGCTTTTTCTAATGCACAGGACGGTGTCGACAAGGTTTGTGAAGGACAAAGCTTAATTAGCATAATTTTAATGTAGCTAAATCGAAATATATGGCTTTTGCACTGAAAGACAACAGACCACCCGAAACATTACTGATTACAGCTCATTCGTGCAATCGTCAGGATCTCTGCAACTGCTTTTTACTAAATAAGACAAACAGCATTAAGTACAGGTATAACCATAACCACGCTCTTTCTTTTAGACCCATAAAGATTATCTTGTTCCCAGAGTAAGGAAACTCATTTACGTATTTAGTACTACACTCAGTAATGTGGCCTGACCGAAGGATAATTAAAATGGTATACCATGCACTCCGCCAACATATATCTTCAAATATTGTAGGTACCTACTTCAGCATGGGCAGGTATTGCAAAGACTATCATCATTGAGTTGAAAAGAGCACAGAGAGCGATTTTAAAGGATCTGCTCGTCTACCTTTTCTATACCCTACATTTAGTCTACCTATACACTGAATGGAACGTTTATCAAAATAATGTTTTATGTATATAAAAACGTTTTATAACGTTCACAGTTTTTCCGTAGGAAGTGTATTTAGTATCAGCAATGCACCCGTGCGGAACCGGGGCGAGTCGCTAGTTATCAATAAAGTGGAATTTTAATGATATCAGTGAGTATAAATAGAATATTTAGAATTGTTATTAAGCATCAATATTAAGAACTCTTTTTACTGCCTGCGAAAATTCGCAAATACCTACATTTCTTACTAACTTATAGTTACTTGAAAACGCATGTACAAAGGTTTCAGTTATCAGTATAGGTTTTGTGTTCGCCCTAAACTAAATATTTATAAAATTAGCTATGTAAAAGTGATTTAGAATAATATTCACAATATGAGTACCTAGGTATTCGTCATTAACATCAACATTCCCTCATGTTTAATTTTTTTATCAAATGTTTACAACTATAACATTGTTTATCGATTTACTTCGAACAGAATGACGACAAGAAGCATAATTTAGTTTTTAATAAATGTTATTTTCTCTTTGTTATTTATAAATAAACAAAATCGTTGAATGGTGTCGATTACGCATCCTTATTGCGTTACATAATTATTGCAAAATTACAAAACAATGATGTCATGTATATTTACTGCTGATTAATTATATGATATTGTTACATACTAACCTATTTACGCATTTTTTCCAAATTTATCGTAACATGCATTCGGAAATATGATCGGGTTACGTAATAAATTAGGAAATCTTGTGATAGGCCTGATACTTAACCAATTGATCTCACTAAATAGTTAGTTTTTGAACCTTATTATGCTAAGATGATACTTAAGAAGTCCATACTGAAAAACTAACATACAAAAAATGCAGCATGTATTTTTCTGTCGCCAGTTAAATACTGATTAAAAATTAATACACCCGTAACGATGTAGTTTGAGTTTTTATTGTAAAAAGGTGATATCACAGGCAGATAACATAAAGGCATTGTGAACACAGTCTCATCTATCACGCGCGGGTCATGTCGCCGCAGCGTGCTTTCAGATCGTTGACTTGCTTAGGGCTGTCAATCTTTTTCTGGATGACTGTATGTATTTAAAAAATGCAATTCAGAAATCCGGTAGTTTCCACAAATCAGCAATAAAATACCAAACCTTATTTTTTATAAAAGCACACCTTATTTATATATCGTTTCGTTTATTTGCAATATTTATTTTAAAAATACACTGAAACCAATAAATATATGATCAATTGATGATAGTGAACAATGACGTCACATATACTAATCTCATACAAAATATGTAGAAACGTTTCTCTTTGACAGTTCATAAAAAGTACGTCAACAATTAGTGGTATCAAATACAGGATTACTAAAGTGACCGTCATCGATAAGAAAGCAAATGGAGATTTAGGCCCGTATTCTACAACGAGACTCAACGTTGATATATACTTAAATTGAGTTTGAAAGGGATGGAGCTATTTATCGCTTATATCGCTATGCTGTTCTAACTCTATTTAAGTAAAGCTTGAGTCTCATGCTAGAATACGGGCCTAAATGTTAGTTTTTCATGTTTGATTTAACACCATTTTCATCTGTCGCTACTTATTCTTCCCCATTATATATGCTTTATGTTGAGTTACAAGTTACTTCAGAGTTCCCATGTTATAACTTCTCGTAGTGTTAGTAAAAATGCAGAAAATAAAATAAAAAGTATAATACGCTATTACGTTTTAAAAAATCCACCGACCGATTGGAAATCCTTAATATGAACGCTCGACGCGATGCGGCTGACTAATGACTAAACAGTGGACACGGACACAACGTGATTACAATAACACATAACACAGATTTAGTGCCATATTCAAAAATGCGTGGTCTTTAAATTATGAAAAATTACGAGAACTTATTGCGTGATAAAAATATCTGTGTCAATATACATTGTGTCTACAAAATATTTTCAAATGCATTAATGGCAATACGATTTTTTATTTATGTAAACAAGTATATAATAATCTTAGATCTTACGCTATAAAAAGAAATACAGCTGCCACTCAAGTCAAGGAACGTCAAAACAGGTATTATTAAAAACACCTATCTGCATAAGGAGTTTGTTGAAACCCTAGTACCACAGTTTGAAGGTGCCGTGATTGTATGCGGCATTTTTAATGCACGCATGTTTATTATTGATAACGATACAAACAGGATATTAAAGACTTGGTATTGATTATTAAAAATAATAAGTTGTATGAGTACAATGCTTTGTAGTGCTTACTTTGAATTTGAACTAGAACTTATCAATAATTAATAGTAACAGCCATTAGTCTAATGACTAGCATCTGTTAATATCCTTGTAATTTACTTAAAATTTGGAAACTCAAACTGAACTCCAAATCGCTATACCTACCCCTTAAAATAAGATAACACAAATTCGAAATACATACAAAACTTACATACTGTTTCTATTTATTTGTAAATATTATGGAAAATTTGCTGTTTAAAAATGTTTACATTGATAACAATCATTTTATCTAGTATTGTTTTTTTCATTTTTATTTTTTTACATTACTTTGGATTGATATCATGCGTACAAATATAACAACAGTAGGTATGCCTAATTGGCAAATATGAGAAGATAAAGGTTTTTTTTATCATAAAGTTATAGTAGCAGTGGACCTGTCACGTAGGTACCTCTATGGGCATAGCAAAAGTTATTTGTAGCTGTAAATGTCAACAGTGGGTTAACAGCACTAAAAATAAGCCACTGGTAAAGTTTCCCAGTAACGGGCAGAACATTTTGATAGAAGAGAACTAAATATCTGGTGTATGAAATCTCATAATGACATAATAATGTTCATCGACTTGATTTCTTATTGTACAGAAATATTATGATAGGGTATCGTATATGATAGGATATCTTCTAGTGAGTATACTTACTGAATTCTTGATATAGTTAGGTCACATTGAAGCAACGTGGATTTAAATATGTTATGTCATTCATAAAAGCTATCACAAATATAAAATGTATATCAAAACAATGAAATAAAATGATACAATGGATTGAAATGAATGAATTACCTATTTGGCGGAAGAAATAGATGATCTTTTATCTGGTATCCAAACAGGCGGCCTTATGCAAGGTAAATTTTAAGCAACACCTGGTAAATAAACATTCGGATTGCCTAGTGACGCAATTATGTTATCTTTAATGTTTAGTTCGTTGTTTCTGACATGCAGTCTACAGTGTCTCTCTCTTCAACTAATCGCAGTCCACTGCTGGTCATAGTTAGTTTAGTTCTGTTACGGATACATATAAAACCAAATTATAATTTATGCAAATACAAAATCTGTCTAAATGTTCTAATAACAAAAGGTTGCACCCTTTGAAAAAATGCTTCGGAACTAAAAATTTGGCTTACATTCAAAAATTTGGCTTACAGCAAAGTTATTAGGTTATTTTTTTATACTTCGGTTTATATATTTACATCTTTATGCATGGTACATTTTTCTCATACCATCCATCTACCTTTTACTTAGGCCACTATATGCCCAAACACTGAAAAAGATTTTGGAAATGAGACGTTTGGAAATAAACTCAAACGGTCATCGAACTTGAGAACTACAAGTCCGAATATAGTGCCCAGAACCGTATTCTTTTGTTCATTCGCCAAACCTTCGTATATTAACAAAGACTGATTTGTTCCATTCGAATTTAGACTTCAGCCTTATCATGTTTGTTTTTTATTTGCGACTGACATCAGCGCATGACCAAAACTGGTGAGTTTATTTAAGTATGTTTATTTTTATTCTCAGTAAGTTATACCAAGTATGACTGTATTTAAACTGGGTTATTGATCGTGGGTTACAAACTAATCTTTCCATAGCATGTTGTGGATAACCCTTCGGTATACACTGTTTGTATCTGGAACGTATATAACGTTGATGATGATTAGACTTAACTTTTTCTGTGGGTGCCATTAGAAGTGGCAAAAGATAAGAAACAAGGTACAAACATTCAACTGGGGATGCGTGGCAGCGCTACTTCATTTAACCTAACGTTTAAGGTACTACTGTCTTCGAGATTACGGTAAATCTCCTCACTATTATGGAGTAGGGTCTAGCAGTTACATGCCACAGGCTGTTTAAGTTAATGTTTCAGTCTGAAAAGCTTTTGGGACCCAAGCCCTGAATGTAGTTTATCCTTACTAATACAAGACGAGGAACTAACGATCCGCCAAATGGGGCGGCTTGTGCTCCCACATTTCAGAAGAAAACTATTAGCGGCAATCTCGGCAAAAGAAGGAATAGAGAACGAGTAATAGTAGTAGTGTTTTAATGAGCAAGTAGAAGAGATCAAAACTAATGACTTATGTGAAGTAGTCCCTTCAGCAGTTGACCATCACGGGCTGTAAGTTAAGGAAGGTCCTCTTAGATCATAATCTATTTGTAATTACAATATCAGTATGTAATTGATAGACACGAAACATTGCTCTACTGGGATTCTCTGGGTACTCAGAATGCCTGGGTCATAAACCACTACCCCAGACTTTGTTTCACAGTGACATATTTAATGTAGGTAAGTCACGAGTTTCGTATTGTCATATCTAGTGCACCGCCCCGCAGTTCATAAGGTCGAGTTCATATACTAGATAGTGACGTATATGTATTATCCAACGTTGTCTCACTGCGGTCTGCGTATTTTGTTTCATCATTAAACAGGCCGATTATTATATCGGAATATATTATTTTTAATTATTGTTTGATAGACTTCGTTCTGGTAAAACTTATTGTCATGTCAATAGGTTTATTAACTTTGATGCTTATTATGCAGTATGCAATACATAATACAACATATCTGAGGGATGAATTCGTGTTTTTATGTTATAGGAGGAAAATAAGTATACAAACCGCTTAGCTGGTTGGTGGAATCACTAAATATATTTTTTTAAACTTCTGTGCTCTGCGTTACCACCAGTACGGTATAGGCATCAGTGGTTCAGTGGTGTTGACTGTTACCTTCCAATCCGAATGATGTAGGTATACTCGCCACGTACAAATGTGATTTAATTTTTTTAATTATATGTACGTTATCCGACTCTCTTACGGTGAAGGAAAACATCGTGAAGAAACCTGCGTACGCTTGCGACTGTAAGTCAATTTAAAATTTAATAATTTTACATAAACCGAAACCTTACTACGAGAATTTATTTTGGTACTTGTTTTTAAGGTTAAATTTAAACACAAAATCTGTCATCATCTCCTATGCTCATATGTCCCGCCGAGGGGCACGAATCTACCCGGTAAGGGGTGTATAGGTCTTAGTCGTCCACGCAGGCCCAGTGCGGATTGATCGACTTCACGCACAACCGGTGGGCCGGTTTCCTCACGACACGATGCTTTTGTTCACCGTAAGAGAGTCGGAAAAATGTACATCTAATTTCGAATATTCGAAAATACACTAGTTCGTACTGCAGGGTCTGAACCGATACCCTCTAAATGAGATGAGCTAAAAAACTCTATAAATCTATGTTACGTATTATTTATATTTTATATATTTAAGTTCTATAATTCAAATTCCTTAAATAAAAACTGCTAATCATTAAGTTTGATTTAGACTTGCATTGTTTGTCGGAACTTATTCATAATACTAAATTTAGGTATTATCAAAAAATATCCGCTATGGTAAATTATTCTTATCTAATAAGGCTTTCACGCCAAGCGCTCTTGAAAGATACTGATCATGATAGGTTAATATGTTGATAACAACTCGTACCTAAACACTTTTATATCACTTACTTTTATAGATAATATAAAAGTGTGCAAATAGTACAATCTCACACGTCTGAATACCGTGACACAGATCCGCTTTTGCTAAAATAACCGCCTGTATCTAGAATGGTTCTGAACATAGGTTGATCTTAGATCAAACATTTTTACAATAAACATGATTATCTACTATATTAAAACGGCTAATACTACAGACAGGCAGATCCATGTGGAGCATCCCTTACATGTACCTTCCTGAATTTTTAGAAAAAGAAGAGAATTCAGCACCTACTTCAGAGGACACGTCAGGCCCTGGCTGTTATTTGACCGATGTATAAACCTGTGTCGTCAACAGGTTGAGAAATTGCGACACCACTTTTTGATCATGTATAAATATTCCTCTCGCTAAGAAGCTGTGAACATAATTCTACACGTGTCATGTTACTGGAGCTCACGTTAGCCGTGGATGCATTGCTATGATGTAAGATCAGATCCAGTCCTGATATAAATAAAAAAAATATAATATATACTTAAATATAGATAAAAACACTAAGTAATTCTTTGCATTTAGGTAGGAGGCCGGCATAGTGACAAGATAATTTTTCGCGTAAGTTCCATATCTTTCTTTATTTAATAACAAAATATTTGTAAAATCTTCCAGGGGTCACGATTGTATAACACTTGTCTTCTGTATCGATGGTTTGTGTTTATGTTCTAGTTTTCCACTATTTGGTTAAACGACTTTAAAATGAAGGAGGTTATTCAATTCGAAAGTACCTATGCCAATGAAAAGTATTTTATACCATGAAAAGTATTTTTTTCAATTTTCGGCAGGAATTTTAGCATAAGCGTATTTTTTAAAAGTTTGTTCACGGCTATCTTCGTCGGATATGAACCGATTTTGATGATTATTTTTTGTTAGAAAGAGGATATGTCAGAGGTGGTTCCAATGTGCCTTGGACCACCTCTGACATCTTGAACGACCTCGCCTGTTGATACGCAAAAAAGAGAGGACCAAAGAAATTTAGGAAGAATGCGACATAACTGCCCGATTCCACTTTCCACGGTACGCTCCTTCTTAAGCTTGAAATAAGACTTCGGATTGTCTTATACCGTATTCAACTAAGAGGCGAATAACGAGCTCAAAAAATGGCGTATGTTATGTGGCGAACATGGCGTAGGTACATCTTCAAACTACTCACTCACTACATCTAAAATAGTTCAATTAGTTACTTGATTAATGTTCTATTATAAAGAATTAAAGTTAAGTTACTGAAGAGTGATGTTAGTTTGGACTTTGTAATGATATTTTTATAACTAAATCAATACAGCGCGGTGACAACGCGATAAGGGGAATAGTAACAGCACTGCATCATATCCCGCACAATTATGATCACTCGAATGTTTAGCCAAGCCTTAAGTCCGACTAACAATTATATTTTCAATAACTTTATCGCTAAAGATTTGGCATTTAGGAATGTATGAAGTTGTAGCCATCTGCGCTCGAGAATTGCCCAGTGAAGCTTAAAAGGCCATGTGTGACCGATAAAAACACTGTTAATATTATGTAACTTGCGAAATGAAGATGTTAAGTTATTCGAGACACTACCTCGTCTTCCCACTTAGTGAGAATTGCTCAGAGTAAAGCTTTACTAAAAACAGTGTTACAACCTATAGTTAACACATGTTTTAACTGACGTCACTAGATGACGAGCCCCAAGCTATGGCCGACTAGTAATATGCTGTGCCGTTCATGACCGGTATATGACAATCACTCCAATCTTATCTTAATTTTAAAACTAATATCTGTGATATACCTAGAAATCATTGAATGATGATTACAAAACATTAGGTACTGAAGTCAATGTTAATGTTTAAGATTATCATCCCATAAAATAGGAGTGTTTTGCTATCCTGTGTTTCGAAATGAGGCCACTGTAGCTAGTAAAATTACCGGATATAAGTACGAGAGTTAACATCTGTCAGATCGGGAGACGGGTTTTTGATTTATTTATTAATACTTATATATAATAACAAATAATATAATAAGGTGATTTTATTTAATAATAGGTATTTATTGATAACTTTTCAATTAGTTATCTGACATAAAATTTTTTTTGGTTATTGATTTTGACTATTGCTTAATAAAGAGCATTTATTGGTATTACATTGACGAAAAAATGTAAATATCTTTATTGCTTTGTAAATCTGGTAACGGTTGAAGTAAACGAATGTACTGAAATCTTGGCACACGGAATGCGAAATGACGAAATGCAACGTCAGCCAGTGAAGACTACGGAAAACTTCTAAAGTATGAACCACACATGCTCTTGTCCCAAATAAAGCTTATGTTATAGTAATAGCGAAACCCTAGAACATATATCAGTGTTTTCGTCCATCGATATGCAGATAGTATAAATAGTCCATACCCAATGATATGGGCATTGAGGACATGAGTAGATACTCCCTTTCGTAACCTTTAAAGGTAAATGAATAAGCAATAAATAAATAAGCATTAATAAACAAACTGAGTACTTTATTAAGATAACTCAGATAATTAGGAGACGTTCAAACATTTAAACAAAGGGCAACAGATTAATAGCCTTTTAAATGTGATAACTAATTGTATTCGATTTAAAGAACATGTACCTACAGTGAAATAGATAACTTTAAAGTGTGAATTAATGACGCAAATAATCTAATTGTGGAATTAGTCAACAATGCTGACCCGCACAATACTTTGCACCTTAAATCTGTGCTTTGCACCTTGAGTGCAGGTAGCTAAATACCACCCATATATTTTATTCAGTTGCTCTATTTAGTTTAATCATGATTAATTGCGTTGCAGTTGATGCATATTTAATAGAATATGTCTGTCATGTTTATGACAAACACATTGATGGATGGATCGTCAAGATCGCATACAACTTGTACTCAGTGATTTTCATCCTGCCGAAGAGTTTAAATGATTCTGCTAATTCTTAGCAAACCAGAAATATTTCTTTAATTTAGTATTAATAATACGATTAACTCAATAGAATTTTTACAAGCTTTATTGTAATTAAATGGGTTTGCGGTGCCAGAAGTCGCAGATTTATCCTACACCAAGACTAACAGTTGATTCTAATGACTATTTTAATTATGTAGGTTGATGAACGAAGTCGGTAGAGCTATAGAAACTATGTCTCATGTGTAAACACAATATACAATTTTGTTAATATTCTAGAACACATTCGCAAAATATATTCGTCACTTTCTCAACACTGAACTTGTCTATTGTCTTCTGTCATTCTATTCAACCTATCGCAGTCCACTGCTGGACATAGGTCTCCCCCATTTCGCGCCAGATATCCCGGTCCTCCGCTTTCCTCATCCAGCCTCCACCAGCGATCTTTCGCAAGTCGTCGGTCCATCGGGCCGGAGGGCGTCCTACGCTACGCTTGCCGAGACGCGGTCTCCACTCCAGAACTCGTCTGCTCCAACGGCCATCGGTTCTGCGACATACGTGACCAGCCCACTGCCACTTCAACTTGCTGATCCGGCGAGCTATGTCGGTAACTTTAGTTCTCTTACGGATTAAATCATTTCTGATCTTATCCCTAAGAGAGACCCCGAGCATAGCTCGCTCCATTGCGCGTTGAGTGACTTTGAACTTGTGAACCAATCCCGCAGTCAGTGTCCATGTCTCAGCTGCGTATGTAAGTACGGGTAGGACGCATTGCTCAAAGACTTTTGTCTTTAAGCATTGCGGAATCGTCGACGTGAAGACCTGACGTACAACAGTTAAATTAAAGAGCGGATTTCTGCAATTAATCTTAAATTTATGTATTTTATTATCTGTTATTATGATGTATAGTTAGAAATGTTTTACAAATGGTTAAGTAAATTATCATTAAAGGTTAACGAATCGATAATGTTCTCTAATTAAAATGTGTGCACATGTTCACATAATTACGATACGCTCGTGTTATACGTGGTCAGTTACCGAACTATCGGATTAAAGATCTTAGGTATCTTATATTAGATATTTAAGTAACGATAACTCTTAAGATAAAAAAATAATGAACGTATATCTGTACTTATATTTTAAGTAAATAGTTGTCTAAAATAAATTTTTTGGGTATTGTTTAATTTCAATCTAACCCTTTGCACAACCCGGCAAACGGTAAAACGTTTTCTATACTACATAGTTGATATTCTAAAGGAAAAATGTGGTTTTTAAATAATTTGTACAACGAATTATTTGCAACAACATTTTTTGTTCGCACTGTGTAGCTGTAGAAATGGATAAAAATGGCTAAAGAATAAAGTGCAGTACTTGGTCTTTAGGTGGTTTTGTAGTTCCTCAATTCACCAAATACTGTCACGTATCAAATTATGATAATAAAAGAAAATTATTCATTTAAAATAGTTTTATATTTTATATTCATTACTTACGTATATCTTATAATTTGACCACAAAAGATTTCCATAACATGAGGGTTAAGTTGTACAAGGTTGTCTGCGACAACAACAAAAAGTAATAATCAGAGCCTTCACAAATACACGATTACCATTTCAAATAAACAATCTACATACAGCTTACATTTTAACATTAAATGAAAATTGTTTCACTACCATTGGAAACTCCAACATTAGTTTCCAATAAAACATATAGTCACAAAATACAAAGTTAAACTAATTTTATGCTTTGCTTCTTTGTCTGCAGCGTTTTGTATAGTATGAGTTTTTTATAATTCTATAGAAAATTGGTGCTTAGTCGTCTAGGTAACACCGCAGTGCCTGATATCGTCCCGTAGAAAAGGAATGTTTTGCACTTCCATGTGATGGGATGAGGGCACTGAAGCTAAAAAAATATACTACTACCTACTACTACTAGATACTAGTACTAGAGACCTAACATCTGTCGTTCCGGGTGACGCTTAGTGATGAGCTGTAGTGGTTTCCTTCAACACTGCATCTGTCCTGGACAAGCGTAAGGTGAGCGAACTGATCGATCCGTTAATTTAATGCCATAAAAAAAGAAACGACAGAGTATATGAATATTTAGGCATTGTTCGTGTTTACTGCGCAGTCATGAAAGCAACAATTGATGGGTGTTTTTGTTATATATGAGTGGCAGACAGTACTAAGCAATTATTGTTAGTGACGACAAAATCGACGATAAAAACAACTAAAATTAAAATGTTAGTCAGTATAAGTAATTGGGAGAGTCATGCATCGGCACAAATGGGATCGACTGGAGTCTCTATCTCTTATGGATATCCTACAATAAAATATTAGCATATTCGTGCGAAGCCGGGTCGGGTCGCTAGGGTCACAATAATATCACTGCAGCGTAAAATAATATTTTTTTTCCGTAACCAGGAAAGGGAAACCTGTGGTCATTGAACTACTAGACATATAGAACTGTTGCTGGTTGGCATGTTTTTGAGTTAATTCGATTTGAACTTGCATCATAAATAACTTTCTCAGAAAAAAATCTAACAATTAGGCGTAAAATAATACGATTTATGTCCGGTGTAGAATCCTACGAAAGTTTAGAAATTTCCCAGGAAATTCATTAATTAGCGGTCTTGTTATTTTCCGGTGACATATACTTACACTAAAAAACTTTAGTCAACTTTAATTGAGTATTTGCTTATCTTTAATAATCGGTTCGCCACCGGTAAACCGGCCAAGGTAACTCGTTTTGCCAATTGAAGCTGGCCCCCAACAGGAGAGGCAATTTGTACGGGAGGGCCCATCAACACTAACATCGTTCCCATCGGATGGTGCCAACCCAATTCCCAAATGCAGTAAGTGCCTGTGAATGAATCCGACGTAAGTACGTATCACGCTCCCACCACCACGCAAGCGCGGGGAGATGCGCGCGCATATATACTTCTGCACACCGCGCGACCACCAGTCAATCCGTAGAACGCTCACCGGAGCGATCGAAACGCAGCACTGAGCCGCACACACGTATCGCAGCGCGCGTTCGTACACGCCAAGGTACTGTATACAAAACATAACCAAATTTAGGTGTTAATAAATGACGCCTGTGGTCGGGCACTGTGGAAACTCCCCGCGGGCACGGCGACGGCACGTGTTACAGTGCACGCGCCTCGCGCCTGCCCCCAGCCCGTTGCAACGCGAATTGCATCAGCGCCGGCCAAAATATTTGCCGCCGCAACCAAAAACATGCTCGCGATCACTTGTACATAAAGCTTTGCGAAATTGCATGTAGTTTCCCGTTAAGGTTCTTCAAAATTATATGTTGTGCACTTACAAAAATTGGTTACAAGTCGATTTAAAAAAAAGGATTAGACACTTTGAAAACTCTTTTTAAGTTTATAACTTTGTGATAAGCCATAAATTGGCTTAATTTAATATACAAGCATGGTTTTATCAAGAAAACATAATTATCTATATTTCACTCTTCAATTTAGAGACGTGTTTCAGGAGTTTTAGAACTTATTAAACTTTTTGCTCTATGCTGATTATTTACAGTTTCGATGAAAATGAAGTCTAAAAGATCTTTTAAAACTATATAACTCTAGAGTAAATTATTATATTATTATAAAAAAGTTTTTTCAATACTCTTTGATCCTAAGACAATGTGGTACGCCCGCAGCATCATTCTTGTAATATGACAGTGCATCCGCAGTGCGCTAACATGCATAGATAATATCTTATCAGTACACACGGCACTTTTAACACATAGCTATTTTTATCAAACAATTACTTATACTATTAAGAAGCTTTTTAGAAAAAATTGCATACTTAGTTCTTCCATTAAAAATAAAACTCTTGTTACCAACCATTTTAATGTCATATTTTTTTTATAAAACTACATACATAGAAGTTTGTTTCTTTTAAACTGCAGTTTATTTCTTGTACATTATACTTAATAGATCGTTGAGTTAAAACTGAACAAATAAATACAGAATCGAAAGTTCAAAGTACTTTAAAGCTGCAAATGGGCCGGTAGGCCGTATTTAAATGACAATAACGTTTCCTCATCACTGTGTTTGTAGAACGCAATTGGGATATGTCGAAACATGCCGTAAAGTCGTATACATTATTTGTCCCAGTATCCAATGGAAGATAAATCGATAAAACTGAAAATAACGATAAGTATCATGCGGGAATCAGGTACTTATCGCGATTTGGTTGATTATGAGAATTACGAAATTTTGTCGCCGCATATTTGGGTTGAGGGCATGCTTGCTGTGTACCTTAAATAAGTGCCAGATTACCAGGCTTGCCCTATTTGTATACGAGTATTATATGAAAGTTTTAACAACAGTATCATCAATCGTTACCTTAACGAACCAAACGTGAATGTGTTGAAACATGAAAGCTTTTTTTTTTCTAAAAAAACATTTCTATGTTCATTTATATGTCGTATGCCAAAAATTCAAGTACGTTTTTTCATATAGCTTTGTTACCATATTAACCATAACCTAGAATTGTTACAGCGCTTCGTAACTGGCTGAACTTAGATAATATTGTTATGTTTAAATAAACATAACATATATTGTGCCTTAATAGGCACAGCTGCCCATTTTTAGAATATATATAGATACTATTCAAATAGTTATAAAGCGCGCTTTAATTAAATACGAAAACGCCCGGCGTAGTTACACAATCTCAAACTGGTTATCCAGTAACTGTGTCGCAACGGATAATATTATTTCATTACAGTACATGTAAACAAACACAATATAAATGTGGTTTCTTGAATGGTATATTATTAGAACGACTGCGGTCGCCTTTTAATTAATATGTATGCTAGATACGCATTAAACACTTGCACGGTAATTACACTGATACTCGTACTGTTACCGTAACAAAATTATACGAAACTATACGAAGTATGTTCAAGACGATTTTTTTAAATATTAAAATAAGCGCATTACACAGTTATTTAAGCTGTATGCCTGTATATGTATGTGTACGATTAACTATTTCCTATATTTTAATTGGATGCGCAGGTACGTAGTGTTTAAGAAATAATAAAAATTAATGCATAACATATTTATTTAAAGAATGGACCATACGGAAAACATATGGTGACACAGTGACTCCTTTTTTATGTTTTGCACTTACGAAATACTCGTATTATCGTAAACGTTAATAGAATCTTAATTTACTTATCCATATTAGAAGTGCCGTAAATGCGTGTTTAATGAACAAAGTACGTTAAAATGTATTTGATCTTTATGAACTTGGATAAGATAAGATAAAAAGAAGTGCGATTAGGATATTCTATGAGTACTTATGCCGCCAAAGTAGGTCTCAACATTACAACGATAACAAAACAAATAACATTATTATTATAATTAATGTTTACTTAGGTGAGGAATTCTGATTCAAAATACGTACCTTAGTACGTACCGTAGTCATAAAATATTGCTCATTCACAAACAACTTCCTTTAAGGAGCTAATTGTTCGATAAGCGGAGATTAATAATGACGACGGGCATTTCAATATTGTCAAAAACCTAAGATTTACAATTCAACACGGGAACACATAAATGTCTGACTTGCGCACAGTCAGACTAAATAGATCGCGTGTAAAAATTTCATAGTGAATTAGCTTGATAAGTTATTCCTTTGTTCTCGTGCAACTAGCAAATTACCATCTGCATTCCCGCCATCAGTTGTTTGCTGTGTAGGTACACTGTTTTTTTTTAATTCCATTCAACTACGTGATAGTAAACTAATTTCCGGGGTCAATGTTGGTGGTTTTTTTTTTGTTTACAATATGTGCAGGTTACATTAAAACAAGTGGAAAACAAAGATAGAAAATTGTTCAGATCTATGAATGACTCACTACTTAAGTGAGTAAGCGTTTTAATAGCGTTGAAGGTATAATATTTGAATCATGAATAATTAATTTATCTATTTTCGTAAATAGTTAGTTAGTGAGAATTTACTGCAGATAATTATATTACCAAATTTTCTCTCAAAAATCAATTCAAGAAAGAAACTCGCTTTTGTGGTTTTTAATCAAAGGTAGATTACGTAAATGATTTTGGTTCACTCTCCCCTGACTTTGAAAGGAACATAGCAAGTCGTCGCGTTACGAGGAGAGCACAAGACAAAAATGCATCAAAAGAATTTCTAAAGAGTATATAGGTACTTTTATTACTTTTCTCACAAAACAGCACTTTTGGCGTTTGTAACCATGAAAAATTAGGTCAATAGCACTCGCACTACATAACATACTAACCAACCCGGCGCGCTCCGAGCATTCAAAATAACAACAAATACCTACTCTCGCGTGCAAGTAAATCGACTCAAGCCTCAAGTGCGCATAAAAAGTGATATAACTAAAAAATGACTTATTTTACCTCTATATAATGTTTTACATAATTAAAGCCTAGTAATTAGGCTTTCAAATGGTAGCATAATATCAGTAATTTAAATAAACACTTGTACTTAGAATGCAACTGAACGCAACCTCCCGTAAACTGCTCTGCGCTCTATTCACAACTTGCGCGACACAACCCCCTATAAAACCCCCTGTAATCGTTTTTTTCTTATCAGTCGCTCATTAGACGTTGACCTGAACACATCTCTGCAAATTAAAGCCGTCATTTGAAGAAAATTATGGATACAACACCTGAAGAAGCCGCTCAAGTCGTTGCCCTGTTGCAAGAAGGGTTGAACCAGCGAGAAGTCGCTCGTCGTTTGAATATGAGTCAGTCCGCTGTCTCGAGAGTATACAGAAGGTTTCAAGAGACTGGTGCCTTCACTCGGAGGCCTAATACCAGCCGACGCCGGTGCACCTCGGAGCGTGACGACCGGTTTTTGGTCTCGACCTCTCTCCGAAATCGACACCTTACCGGCGTAGATGTGCAGCAGGAGCTACGTCAAGTTCGCGGGGTGACTGTCAGTCAGTGGACAGTTAGAAGAAGGTTGAAAGAAGCTAACCTTACTCCGAAAAGACCCGCTACAGGCCCGAAGTTGACCACAGCTCATCGTCAAGCACGCCTTCACTTTGCTCGAGAACATTTGGATTGGAGCATAGAGCAATGGCAGTCAGTCCTGTTCACAGATGAGACGAGGATGTGTCTCCATGGCAGCGACAGGAGAGGTCGGGTATACCGTCGTCCCGGTGAACGGTTTTCACAGTGCTGCTTTGTGGAAACCGTTGCATATGGTGGCGGATCTTGCATGATGTGGGCTGGAATTTCCTTAGAAGGCAAAACGGACCTTGTTTTCGTTCCTGGGGGAGGCCGGGGAGGAGGTCTGACCAGTGATCGTTACATTGAAAATGTTCTACTGGATCAAGTTGTCCCTTATCAAGGCTTTATTGGGGAAAATTTCATCTTGATGCATGACAATGCCCGATGTCACACTGCTCGGGCCACACGTGATTTCCTGAACGAAGTTGGAATTCACACTATGCATTGGCCAGCGCTCAGCCCGATTTAAATCCCATTGAGCACATATGGGACGAGCTCAAAAGGAAAGTTAGAGCGAGGAATCCAGCTCCGACAAACATCAATGAGCTCAAGACTGCGTTGGTAGAAGAGTGGGGTCGAATACCACAATCATCCATTAAAAAGTTGATAAGGTCGATGAAGAATCGCATGAGAGCAGTGATCAGAGCTAGAGGAGGGAATACCAAATATTGACACGAATAATTTTTTTATCTTACGCACATTTTGTTTCATTTAAACACAATAACCCCATACTGTGAAATTGTATGAATTTTCAACATTTTTTACATTATCATTAGCATTAACCTTTTTTACTAAACTACTGAATCGATTTTCATGCAACTTACACCATTTTAAAGCTCAATTACTAGGCTTTAATTATGTAAAACATTATATAGAGGTATAATAAGGCATTTTTTAGTTATATCACTTGTTATGCGTACTTGAGGCTTGAGTCGATTTACTTGCACGCGAGTTTATATATACGTAATGTGAGTCACCGCACGCGTCGAGCGACTGCTCTGCGTTTTTATCGTGCTCCATATCCGAGGAAAACTTCTATATTGGATTCAGAAATTATTAATATAGGCCAACACTAAATTAGGCCAAAGCTAACCCACATATATTTTCCGTCTGACCCAGACATAACCGTGCTTTGATCCATCACATCGGCAAACAGTAACGTAGATAAAAACCAATGCATTCTATCTACGTTAAATCACTGAGTATGTTATTATTTAAATATATAATTTTTGCTCTGAATAATTGTATATGAACACAGTTTTATTAAATATAAATAAATATATATATTTTATCATCAGAAATTATGTTCATAATATTATTTTTTGTAGTTGGAAGTTAAGGAGATCCGAGTTAGTAGTTAAATTCTGTTTTATAATAAGAGTTTCTATAAAAAAGTATTTAAGTAGTATGTCCTTGCGCTCATTTCGACTGTTTTGATCTTAACCGAAATAACATATGATACGTCATTATTTTACTAAGTATAAACCATCCAACTGTAAAAATGAGGCTTCATTTAATTTTTACTACAAATAAACTTTGAAGCTACTTTCTATCTTAAAAAAATCACTGGAACTCAACTTACGCTTATAATATAATGCAGCTCATTTTTCATAAATAAGTATTCACGTCAATTCACTTTTGTAGTCCAATATATTCTCGGTGTAAATTAAGTTCTACATATATTCCCAAGGTAAAGTTTCTTGGAGCTACTATTGTACTATGATAGCTGTATGCAAATCGATTTCTTGGTAAGTGATTAAATAGAATTAATGCCAGCCGCTTTACTGACTCCCATCCATAATCCATACCAATCTTACCTCATTACGATAATGGCCGAGAATACATAATGTCGCACTTGTCGTTACCTAACTACCCATAGGTAAACTGTAACCGACTGTAATACATAAATTCATACTCTACTTTATTAACAGTGAACAACGACAGCACTACAATTTGCATAAGAACAGAAACATGAGTGACAGATTATAAAGAAATTACCTGCAAAATACGCACACCGAAGCGATGCTAAGATACATTGAAAATGGATGAATTCATTGATTTACATAATAAAATAAGACAAAAAGAGAGACGTGACTGGTTGCTGGGTCATTTGACGCTCTTTGTTCTTCTACGTACGAAGATAACGTACAAAATACATTGTAAGTAGTAAGTTGGCGAAGCGGATTAGTACACTCAACACGTACACAAAGAGACGTTCAGTATGAGCAGCAAGGAAATACCTCAACACTTGGTTTGAAGATGATTATAATTTTCCTTTGTTTGGCGCACGTATCGGCCATATTGAGACAGGCAATGGTTCACCAGTAATTTTCAAACGTATATTAAGTATAAGTCTTACGACCTAAAATAAAAAATGTATAGAGCCTTAATATCTCGTACCAATACAATATTTAATACATTCATACGTTAAGTTTAATTTCAATTTTCAATGTGCTTTTTCCAATATTTAATAAGTCAATCTTTAAGGTTCTCTCAATTAGCCCTAATTACTAATCGCTGTTATTTCACAATTAATGCAACTGACAGTCTCATAAATAATATTGTTTTATTGATAATTGTTAACGTCATTGGACTTAATGATTGACCTACTTAGATAATGAACTAAGAGAACAATAATAAAAAAATGAGTTTTTACTAAAGCAACAAGACAAACAAGATTGGAAAATAAAGAACAGTAAACAACTATTAATAAATAGTAAATAACAGCGAAACACATGGGCATCATTCATACGTTTGATTTCGATGGTAGTTTGACGTTTACTTTATCTAATTTCTAATTGGTATCATAACTATGACGTTAAGAAATATTCCACATTTTAATTGGAAGATTTATTGTATTCCATAGTTACTAAAAAGCTCAAAAAGGAATAAATCTAAAATAATAGTCAGTCGCCAAAATTTAAAATTACGACTACACTATTATAGGTACCTATAGCTTGTATTTTTCCGTCACACAGTCAGATTGACAGATAATGTGTTTATTTTTTCTTAATATTTGCAGTAGTTTTCTTGTCATTAAACTTAAAAAAAAATATTTTCAACTGAAATAATACTCTCGGTCCATGCCGCATACACGTATATTCCAAACATAGTATCCCTAAAAGAAGTTCATATTAATGTGCCAAGGTCATAATAACGCACCCATAGGTATTTCGAAAAAATAGTGTTGATGCGTGTGTACGATATTTACAAAACGTAATTCCAAAACTTCGGTAGTGTCACTATACATGTTGACCTTCGAGTAATAGGTTCGAAAAAATCAGCTTAAGGCCAAACCAACTGCGACTTAAAAATCGGTACGAACTGGTATCACAGTGATTTGTAAGTTAACATGTCTGGAAAACGAATGACTGATAATATAATTTGTACATATATTGCTTGTATCTATTTGCAAACGGATTTCACGACACTACCGCTATCAACATGAACGTGAACAATATACATTTTTAATTACTCTTACATTAGGATGGACTGTTATTGTATTAATTCTGATTCATTTAGTTCTGTTTAGTAATTATAATAATGTAATCTTTACCACATTATATAGATCAGTCAGCTATTTACTTTAAATTAATTAAACCTTAACCTGAAATCATATAATATTAGGCGGGTTCGTTATGCCATCGGTCCAATTTTAGGAAGGTAGTCGTTAGCACCCACTAGGTTATTTCATAAACGAATAGTTTAGATATTGTGGCGACCTTGTTAAGCGCCTAGCGTGTCGCTACAAAGCAAGAAATGTATATTCTATGATTGTTTATATACTTAATATTAATTAAATCATTAGCATAGCAACGTAATACGGTATGCATGGGAGGCATCACATAAATCTTATACCTGCCGTGCTTGGCATACTCTAGCTCGAATGAACATTGATCTATTAATGTTAGCTATTGTGGTCGCTTAGTGAAATATTTATCTTATAACGATGTTGCTACAACTTATTTAGAAGAATTTAATTAACAATAAAATTTTTAAAGATGCCATTCAATGTTTGGTTTTCCTTAAAACCTACATCAGAGTTTGAGCCTACACGTGGACTACCTTGACCGATTCAACGTAGCATTATATATTAATAACAATACTCGTTTTAGGTAAATGATACGCAAGTCGGTGGATTTAATAGAAAGAGTAGGTACTAACACTGACTTCGGAGCTGAGAGGTTAGGGCTACTGTCGACACTGCGTACGCTTGCTATGGGCAACATGCCAATCGATTTTACGAAATAACCACAGCTCTGTGTCAAGGGTCCGTTTTAAGTACGATATTTGATTGTATAACTTAAAACTTTACGTCTTACATACATGATCTTTTTTGTAGTACCTTATTCATACACAATTACGCGTATGTTAAGTTAAAAACGTGTTGATGGAAATAAATCTCAGTGAATTTATTTATGCTAAAGATGAAATGGAAAAAATATATAGCTTTTAGCTATATATTTTTTCCATTTCATTAACACTGATATTATAGTTTATATTGTTGGTATTTAAAAATATCATCTCACAACTAAAGTAATCAACATAAATAAAATTAATGACAGTATTTCTTTGTTACAGAACGATAAAAAGTCACAAAGATGGCAGACACACATGGGAAGATAGAAGGTGAGATTAATTACAAGCCTCTACCTGTTAACTGCCGACCCAAATAACGAGCAATTAATGACTTTTCCTTGGACCGGCTAAATTCGACTCTATGTCCTACACCTTTCCAATCCAAATTACCCTTGTAACAGTCAAGGAGCATTTTTGTATCTACAAAACCATTAAGTTCTTTTCTAGGCTCAATGTAACCCATTTGTACCATTGATTGTATCAATGGTACATACTGTACAATGGTACAAATGGCACTGCGTCTTTTTTTCTCAACTAATGCCAGCATTAAATAAATGCTTAGCTGGTGACATTATTAAAGAAAAATTATTGCGAACTCTATCTACGTAGAAAAAGTATTCGATAATAACACAGTACCTACACGTCATAGGATCACGCATCTGTCACCATTCACAATATTTATAAAACAATAGCCGTTCATACGTCAATCGGTGTCAAATTTGTTGTGATAGCCGTGATAACAGTACCTATTACTCAGTATTCAAACGAAATCTTTTGTTTACGTTACGATTGAAAAGTTAAATTTCACACGGCAACCAGCGATTGGTTATCTTCGTATAAATGTGTCTCTAGAACAGTAAATAACCGGAAAATCGTGTTCATTTGGTAGCAAACGAAATGTCAAAGCATAATAATAAGCGACGGGTGTAAATATGTCAATATCTGTTATCGACCGCCGAAGAGGTTTGTTGTAAAATCTATGAGTGGAAGTCATTAAAAATATATTTACATTTTGTATAGTATTTTTTTAATGTTTTACACGGGTTATTAACAAATAATTAAGTTTGTGTAGGTACTCCTAGTACGAGGTACTTAGGATAAGCAGTGAAATTTATGGATACCATGACAATCTTTATCTGATGAATGCCTCATGGTAACAACTGCACTGTGACCCGAACTAGACTGAAGTTGTTTATAACCATGGGCAGTCTATTCTTGCAATAGGGATGATGACAATTTTTTTTTCTGCTATTATATCCATGGACCGCATTTAATAGGACCATTGGTAAAAAAAATACTCCGTTAACATTAAAACTCACAGAGATTTTTCAATTCTAAAAACACAATAATGGATTTTCTCAAAAACGCTTCATACAAATGGCTACCTAGTTATGACGTCACGCCTCAGTAATTCGTATGCATAGTTTGTGAATTTTGTACTACAACTATATTAAATGTTGCGTTTTTTCAAATGGTATCATAGCAAAAGTTGCTTTAAGTTTTATGTGTTATCCTTTTGTTTACAATTTTTTGACAATTAATGTAATTTAAAAATGGACTTGCCCACCCATCTTTGAAAACTAATAAAATTCATAAAACATGAGTTTTCGAGCTGAGAGTAAGCACATCGTTATTTTTAACCCAGATTTGTAATAATATAAAATAGTTCTTACGATTCCAGGACCCAGTCATCATGGCTAGGTCCACCCAACCTTAAAAACAACTACTAAACAATCTAAAAGTTGCAAAAACCAATGGATCATTTATTAATTAACATTTGTTTACCTCAGATAACCCAAAAATATTATCGGGGCCTGTTCTCACCAACTCGCCCAATGCTGTGCTGTCGAAGACCCTGCTGGGTCGCTACAATGATCTCCCGCTTCCTGCCGACAAGATCCTCGCTACTTACATCTGGATAGACGGCACTGGAGAGCACTTACGATGCAAAGACCGCACCCTTAACTTCATACCAAAAGCACCTAAAGGTTTGTACAATTACTTTATTTTTTAAAAGTCCTTAACCTCGCAATGTGGAGCAGTGGACGTAAATTGACCAGATAATATTGTTTTTGTTCCATTTAAATATTCATTATTTCACGAAAATACATAAAACACCTTTTGTGGTTGATTCTGTCCTGGTTTTATGTTATGATTTACTTTATGTATGTAATTGAACTTGTAAAGACACAAAGTATATCTCTTTTATCGTATATGCATTTATTTTTAGAGTATGAATACTGCTTACTCCTCCAAAGGGTGAAGTAAAATTGGAGTTAAAAACGTTATTTATATATAGCTATTAAATTAAATGGCTCTAATTCCGTTGATATCTACTGCAATCACAAAGGATACATGTAAAAAATCCTCTACCACCTTATTGAAAGTCATACTGAGATATTATTTAAGCATTGATATTTGAATAATTTAAATTTACGTACAAATTAAATCAAAAAGATATAGAAACTATTAGTGTTCTTTTTTACGAGTATACTAATTCAACTCGTTTGACTTATAACGCTTTCTCCGTACTGATCGAGCACAGACAGGTTTTTGTGTTGGCTGTCAGGTTCTGGCAGCTTAAGTACATGCCCTTATTCGTGGGGATGGCCCAGAACTGGTCTAAGAACATGGCGTGAAGTCGGGACAACTAATGGAACGCGTTCAACACCGACCTTGTTTTAAAACGTTACTGAGAATTACCATCCGACTCACTTGACGTATTTAAAAAAGCAATATGTTGTAACTAGATACACGTATATAGGATGCTGCGTTACCATATTGCCATAATTTTAAACTATTTCAACGCTTCCTGAATTGAAATCATAAAGTAAAATTTAATCCTAAGTGAAGTTATTCTTGCTTTTTATACAAACTCATATTGTACTATAGATACATACATTTGATTAATTACGATCTTGTTTAAATTTAGTCATACTTTTTTAAATTCAGTCATATTCTGTCTAACACCCGCAAAGCATGGAAAATATAAATTGACCTTTGAGATAGTTTCCTGCAAGTAAAATAATGGTATAGGACACCGCGTTAGTTAAAATAAAATACTTTACAAACTTGTTTTAAACGACTGTTCTGATGTCGATGAGGGTGAATTTATTTCCTATAAATTTCACTCCGACTTTTGAGTGTTTTATCTTATTTTACCTTCACACTATGATTGCTATTTATAACAAATTGGTATTTCAATTAAACTACAGACTATCCTACATTTATTACATCCTCATTAACAATTGTAATTAGCGTGGTTATGTAAATTGGTCGGCCTTCATCAAATGAGATGTTTATAAACATATGCTCGCGCAAACAAAACTATTAGGATATAAATATTAAAACGACGTATTAAACTATTCTAGATAAGCTGACACGATTATTGGAAGAAATGAACGAAAGTTACATATGCAGTGTAAAGAGAAATTTTACATGGAAACACGCCGTGGAATATTTGCCGCCTTATATATGGCCGAGGGCTCTAGAAAGCGTTTACAATGTTCACTGCAAGCTAAGGGAAATTGAAAATAGGGATAGCTTTGATGAGAATTTAAAAGGTTTCAGAGTAATATTGTCATACGCAGTCGTAGAAATGTTGTCTATTCATTTATCATCACATGCGTTTTAGATTACTTCATCATGGCTGATTCCTTAGGTACTTATAAGTCTAGGTATTTATACAATTTGATGTACGAGTATGTAGTAGGTAGTTATAATCTATAATACGTTGTTACATTGTCGTTTGTGAAGTAGGCATATAATAAACTCGGGCTGTTTATTTTATCGTTTGCTATTTTTTAGTCCGTAGTGTTTTTAAATTTAATATTATAGACGTCATACACCTACACCTTTACGTATTAATTGTGTAAATGTTTTTATTAAGTAGGTTCATTAAAAATATTAGCATATAAAACATAAATAAATTGAACCAAGTACTTTAATATTTAGATATATAGATACAATTTTAAATTAAATGTTATTAATATAAGTGTAGTTTACTTTCTTTGAATACGTACAAACCGATTAAATTGATGATTTGAATTACAGTGTTGTCTCTGTCGCTTCCACATCAACGGGAAGAGTTGGCAACCGTTATGAGAATGTAAATTTAGCTATAGAAGATTTATTAGACGTTTATGGATGGCTCTCGAGTTCTTTCATGAGTGTAAAGTAAATGTAATTTAGCGTGACCCAGCTTCAAGTGTGGTGTTAGGACGCTTTCAGTAATACATCGTTTGGTTCTCTTAAAATTCAGATTTATATTTCTTAAATACAAAACCATACGATATTTTTTTAATAAAGATTTTTTGTTGCGCTAAAGCAAACTCATCTTTCCTGAAAGTAATTAGATAAACTTCCAAAGCAAACACCAACCTCAGCACAACCTTAGGTCTAGATTACTTAACAATAGATTAACACTTGATCATTGACATAAATATACTATCTCTACGCACTTGACGTCTAAACACAAAATCGATATTTCTATTTGAAATGACAAGTATAGACACCCCAGATATTATGCCAATATTGAAAATTATAAGTATAGTTGTAGTATGAGTATTGTACTTTGTTTGAATTGATATTATGGGTATAATTTTACAATGTCTTCAAACGAAAGTACCATGTTTCAATTGATCCTTTTTTACAGATCTGCCAATATGGAATTTCGACGGTAGTTCAACGGGACAAGCGGAGGGCCACAATTCTGACACATTCTTGCTGCCTCGCGCCATTTACAAGGACCCGTTCCGCCGCGGAAACCATATCCTAGTCATGTGCGACACGTACAAATACAACATGGAACCCACAGGTTAGTAACTCGAGCACTAGATACCTTAAATTACAAATGCGTTCGTAAGATTTTACATATAGCAGTCAAAACATCGCAATTCTTCGCTTTCCTCCTGAGACTTCTGTAAGTCGTCGAGTCTTTCATGTCTGAAGACTTACTATGTTGCGTTTTTCAAGACTTGGTCTCCACTACAGAACTTATCTCCTTCGAAAGACATTGGATCTGAGATATAGTTTTCTCTGAAATAATTGATTTACCTTAATCAGAGGATCTGATCTTGGCTTGGCGCACTAACCTTGTCCTCGAATAAGCAAAGCTCGCACTTTGAGCTCTAAGATAGGTAATACAAACGCCTATATATATCTTAAAAATATTTCTTCCTTTCTTTTAAACTTGTGAAGAGTCAATGTTTGCTCGATATTATTATAGCCTTATAAGTAAAGCCTCTGCACCCCAAACAACTGCTACCATATGATGCTAGAATAATTTTTATTAAGATTTATGCCGATTAAGTTTCTCTCTTTTATAAATGCCGCTAGCATTTAAAAGGTTGAATCGAGATCTAATATAAAATAAATATAATTATTTAGTTGACTAATGAAATAATTTGGTATACTTAGATAGCAACAACCGCGTCAAATGTCAAGAGGCCTACGATAGGTGTAAAGATGAGGAGCCATGGTTCGGCATTGAACAGGAATACATTCTGCTGGATTCGGATCTTCGTCCCTTCGGGTGGCCACCAGGCGGCTTTCCCCCACCGCAGGGACCCTACTACTGCGGTGTTGGTGCCAACAAAGTCTTCGCCAGAGATCTCGTTGAAGCACATTACAGGTATACATATTTTTTTATCGAAACGTCACAAAATAATTTAACGAATGGCAAGTAACGTTTGTTCACGAAATGTTTCAACGTTGCCTATATTTTTGGAACGAAATATTTAGTAAAATAGAGTAGTTTAAAAATGAGTTCTTGAAGTAGATATATTATTTAATAATACCTGGCTAATTCAATTAAATCTTATTGAAATTGAAAAAGTGCTTTAAAGATGAATGTAACAACTCAATGGTATTATTTAATACATTGAATAATGGCAGGTTCAATAACAACGATTGGAAAAAATAGTCAATCTGTTTGTTTTACGAGGTTAGCTATGATTTGAACAAATGTGGTAGAATGATAATTAAATCTTCTAGGTTGATTTTATTAAGAATAAAACCGTGAAATAGTAAAGGAAACAAACAACTATGCTTTTACGTTAAAATCATAACTTGTTCAATACCTGGATACTCACGGAACACAGGTATATATGTTTGCAGTCAGAAACACTTAAAGACATGTTGAGTAGTTACCAACGTAATTCCATACAATTTTGCCTGTTACTTATTTCAGCCACCACGGTTATACTATCTTATAAAATTTACCGTGCCCAGGTACTCGTACACTGTAGGTAGGGCTGTTAACAGTCCTTTTTGTTCATGTATTTTAAAAGACAGAGTAAATGTTGTTGCCTTGGTAAATCAGGAAATCCTTGATTTTTTATTCTGAGGCTAATGCTGTATGTTAATCAATACAGTGACGATAAAGGCCAACGCAGGCTACTAGTGGGAGGACACTTTTGTCTGCAGAAAATCAACACGAACATTTTTACGACGTCCTTTACCATAAGCGTTACACTATTTCAATTCCTACACGTATAATAAAAATAATTAAATAAAGGTTATACATAGCTCATTAATCAGAACAAAAGCAGACAATAAAGGATTGTTTTCTTCATATTTAAAAATATAATCTTTAACATTTTTGAGATAATACCTTAGAACCCTTTCATAGAAAATGTTCCAAAGTTTATGTTTTAATGTTTTGGAAAAAGGCCAATTTATTTTATACCTAAGTAAAATATGTCACAAATATTGTTCATCATGAGTTCATTAATCATCATGAAAAATCAGTAAAATACGTCATAAACGGAGAACCACTATTTTCTCATAAGAAATCTGTAGCAGGTGTCTAAGTGAATAATATTTTTTTAATTTTATGTTACTCGCTGCCACAGAGCCCTTCATGGGCGAGTCCGACTTGCACTTGGCCAATTTCAAGAAATATTATTATCTTCCTTAGTATGAATTTGGAAGTAATTGTGGGGTTAGTCAGGCTTGACATGTCAATGTAATAGATATGTAGGTAAATGATTTGCCAGTAATATGCAAGTAGTTAAAAAATAAATAAAACTCACGTCTTGGTCCCAAGTAGTTAACTAAGGCCATTTTAAGCTTTTGTGCCTATAAATTCATCAATGCATGTTTTAATTACAGATGTTGCTTGTTTGCTGGCGTACCAATTTCTGGTACCAATGCGGAGGTAATGCCCTCGCAGTGGGAGTTCCAAGTTGGTCCCTCACTAGGAGTGAGCGCAGGTGACGACCTCTGGATGGCGCGGTATATCCTGCATAGGCTGGCTGAGGAGTACGGAGTCATAGTCTCGTTTGACCCTAAGCCCGTTCAAGACTGGAACGGATCTGGTGCCCACACCAATTTCTCAACAAAGAAGATGAGGGAAGAGAATGGTATTATGTAAGTTGAAGGTTTTTCATTTGTTAATGACACATTAAACAGAATTGATATATTGTCTTACTTATAAACATAATAGGGCGCTTATGACAGAATATACACCGTCAGAGAAGTTCCGATAGATTATATGATAATAATAAGAAATATAAATTTAACCAAATAAAAACAATAATTGCATTTGCAGTGAAATCGAGAAGGCGATAGACAAACTGTCCAAGGTACACATGAAACACATCAAAGTGTACGACCCGCGCGGCGGGAAAGACAACGAGAGGCGGTTGACAGGCCTTCACGAAACAGCCAGTATTAATGACTTCAGCGCAGGTAAATATATCAAAGGCTTTTTTAATAACCATTACATACTCAGTTTAAATATTCATACTGATGAAACCTTTCGACCTCAATATTGCTCAAGATTTCTGGGGACAGTACACATAAGAAAATATTCATACTT
The DNA here is from genome assembly GCA_019425675.1 of Leucinodes orbonalis. Classification (NCBI taxonomy): domain Eukaryota; kingdom Metazoa; phylum Arthropoda; class Insecta; order Lepidoptera; family Crambidae; genus Leucinodes; species Leucinodes orbonalis. The sequence goes on along the minus strand of PQWD01005364.1, from coordinate 92,688 downwards.
TAAGATCTATAAGTACCTACGTTTAAATATATTATTCTCTTTCTTTGACTATGAGTGTTCGTGAGATATTGTATTCTATAACTAGTCATACCATAAATAAGTCATGTTTTTTAAATAACGAGAAGTTCCAACAACCAAGTAGTTCTAATTGTAATATCTGTGTTGGTAGGTGACGCGTTGAACGCGTGCAGTAAATTATCAGAACTTATTCTAAACCTCTTTAATGAACCTATCGAAGTCAACTGTACATAGGTCTGCGCCATTTTTTGCCAGATATTTCGATCCTCCGCTTTTTGCGTCCGGCCTCTACCAAAGAAACTTTTCCCAAAGTTATTATTACCACAGATTATTACTATTATAATACACCTTTTCTTAAAAGTAACTTAAATTACTCATATTTTATATATTTATAATATACTTAATATATGTATTATTTGTTCGGAACAGGTGTAGCGAATCGCGCCAGCAGTATCAGGATACCGCGCGCGGTGGCCGAAGAGAAGAAGGGCTACCTGGAGGACCGCCGGCCGGCGTCCAACTGCGACCCGTACGCGGTCACCGACGCACTCATGCGCACCTGCATACTGAACGAATAACACGAGAGCCCCGCGCACACCGCCTCGCCACCCCCGCACCACAGCTAGCACCGGCCGAAGTGCCTAGTATTTGTACCTTGGAAGGTCGTCTTCTTTTATATTCTATGAATGCTGTTGCTGTGCCGATTTTTCGTAATTTAGCCAGCATTTAGTCATCACATTAACCGCTGCAGTCTAAGGGACATGTATTTATAGGACACAAATGATTTTCAAAAGATGTTGATAAAAAAAGTTTCTGTCTGGTCCAGGAGTTTATAGCTAACTTCAGAGTACGTAATGTTGGGTAAACAAAGAGACGCAAAATATAGAATAAAATACGCCAAATATCAAGTGCGTATTGAACTTAGACAAAAGGCATTGCATTGTGCATAACATTTGAATACCGAAAAATCCGGCGCAGCACCGGCAATAGCAACAATAAGACTGGCCATTAGTAAAATAGCAAAGTAATAATTCCGTCTGACTTCCATATCGCAAAATAGGAAGTTTCACATTGATCTTCCATCGATACATAGTTACGACCGACAATGTAAGCCGACACTGATCTGGTATGAATGCCGCGACAGCACGTCGTATTACTTATTATATGCTTATATTAATACGAGAGTGAAAAATACAAGCACCTCATAGTACATTTTAAATAATATAGTTATTACGCGGCATAAATGGTAGATCAGTCAGTGCCTAGTTGAAATAAGTAACGGAGGTGATTAACTAATAGCCTTGCACTGTATGCACAGTAAGTTAAAGTTTGAATTTCTATATTATAACTTTATACAAAGCAGCTTATACATTTGCTACTAGGTCTTATGAATATTTAGAATAGGCAAATAAATTTATGAGTAATTGAATGTTTACTATGGCCTAGGTTGTTTGTAGGTAAGACTACCACCACATGGCGGCGACAAGGCATAGGACGTGTTAGCACTTGTGCGTTACAAAGGACCACATAAGATATTATAATAATATTATTATACTAGATATAATTTTTACGAATATTATGTGATATATAAATTTTAATTGTTACTTTTGATGTTGGATAGTTTATTCGTATACAAATAATCACATATCATTATTTCTAACATATTCATTTTATTATCTAGGTGAATATTAGCAAAGTAAATTAACCTGAACAAAATCACGACGCAGTTGTTAGTCAAGTTAGTTATTAATAAAGTTTTGATGGAGCATGATAGCATATTTACAATATGTGACGTTGCGAATATAATATTAATTTAAATCTCTTATATAGACATAATTTGTCTTTTGTTGTTAGGTATATAAAAATATGCTATGTTATTACAAAGTATAAGCGCCTTTTGAAATTACCGCACTTATGAAATTAATATTAAACGTTACAGAGTACATTTAAGCACAAATAGCAGTATATTTATAATGTTTTAATGGGAAATATTTTATTTGTTTAGCATGGGTAAGATTCTGCATGCATATAGAATGAAATTGACAGATTATATGTCGTATATGAATATGTTATGATTATAATTGTGATGTTATGAAAAATAAAAATATTTCGTTGCATGCAAAGTCTAGTTTGATTTGTCACCTCGGTGTTATTAAAACCCAATAAGTACCTCCATCCATTGAACACGTAAATACCACCCTACTCAATCACAAAATGGAATACAAAAAATATAATCCAGTCTATTCCCAATATAAAAAATGCATTTGAAGTCAATTAGTGTTTTTACATGAACACTTAAATCACGACTTCCTATAAAACGAAGAAAGACGCGGTAGCGGGCAAAAACACTTCCTACAAGAATCCGATTGTGCGTTTGCACAATTCCTTGTTGTCAATAGGTAATTAGGGAATTTTAACGAAACTATTTTTATGTATTTCTTTCGATTTTTAAATTAATGTATCCATACAATTAGAAATACAGTTGAGGTATCATTATGTTAGATAAGTTAGATTAATAGTGAAAGCAATAGGTAATAATTTACATTAGTCAAAATAGTTTCGCGTAGAGATGTGGCATCTCTGCATTCTCTACCGCTTGTATCAGGGGGAGTGACATCACGTCAACATCTCGGAGAAACTCCAAATTTATCATCACACGTGGATGATTGGAGGTCTTTCACAGTTGGATTCTGTCGTCATTTTCTGCTACTTACGACAAAACTGTGAAATGAACTTCCTCTCGACACATTTCCGAAGCGATATGACCTGGCGTCCTTCAAAAAAAGAGCGTACACACTTTAAAGGGCCGGCAACGCATTTCTGGGACCTGAGGCCTTGCAAATGTTTATGGGCGGCGATGTCACTCACCATCAGGTGAGCCGTATGCTCGTTTGCGTTTCCTCTTCAATAAATAGCCATGGATTAGGTATTATGATGTACTTAGTACGAGTATCTATTGGTCAGCGTACGAGAGGCAATGTAGGGGCAACGTATATATGAACAGTGTAGAATATTTTCCATAAATAATTTCATAGATAGTTTCATAGAGGTACAGTATAGAAATGTATGGTAAATAAAATCATTTCAATTGCAAATAAAATTAGTTCAAATTTATTTTCACTTCATACGACAATTTTTGCAACAAACTTGAAACCGAAAATCATAGTCGTTTCGGAGAAATTTAAGTTTTCAAATGTTCAAGCCCTAATCCTCACCCAGGTGACTTAATATCTCAGGAAACTGTTAAGGACTATTTCTCAAATTTGGCTTTCGTTGCGACTATTTCGTATTTTTTGGAACCTAAACGAATTCGATGGGGTTTTCCGTTTACGTGCACCGGAGGTATTACAGCTATAACTCAGAAAGTAGTCCGAATTTTTTTTACTGGTGCGTAAAAAAATAGTACTTACAACCTATTTATGATGATTTTTAGCGCTGCAAAAATTTTTCGTTGAGATTAAAAATATAAAGAATACAGCTTGAAGCACACCTGGCGAAACGGTCTAAATTTTTTAAAAAATATATGGGAAACTACGCAGCGACGATGCTTTGACAATGCAACGCAATAATGGGGCCTCTCCTTTGCAATTAGCTTTCTGTTTGAAATCCTGTGTCCGAGGTAAAACTTTCTACGCTTTCAACTTATCGCCATTGACCTCTCTTATCAAAGTGGAATGACATCATGTTTTGATAAAGCCCTGTATTTATCATAAGGATAATGTTGATATTTAATTTAAATTCATATTTACATATTCCTCTATGTAGGCAATATATACTACAGAATGACAGCTGTACCTACCCCAAAACCAGTAATGTGTGTGTTATTAACGAAATAATATTTTTTGTGATAACATTTTCTCCTCCATTGTCGTGAAGCGACAAATGAGAAGACCAATAATAGAGGGATATGGAATTTAATATAAAAGACCTAATACAAAATAATTAAACACGGATGGGAATGAGTGGAGGTGTAGAGGAGGTATGTATGATGAAGGTGTATAGTGTGATAGCTTGTATCTTCCTTGTTCGTCTTCTACAGCTTAGGATGCACAAAAACTGCAGGGATGAGCACGGTGGCACGGGCAGTGAGTTTGAGGCGCCGTGGAGGCTTGATTCCACAGAGCCGCGTAGTATTAGGCGCTTCCAGGGATTCACTGGCACCTGGTGCGCGTCAGCTCCGGCGATAGGACACCCGAAGCTCCAATAGTTTGGCTTCTCACGTAACAGCCTCGGCAGCAGCAGCGGCAGCAGCGATTTGTGGAATGTAAATGAGAGTTTGGTATATTATGATTCTCCACAAAGAATAAACTCGTATCAGACTAGTAAAATAATCCGAAAAAACTGTAAAAGAATGAATCGAAAAGCCCTCATACAGCAGCAAAGGCCTCTATTTATATCCGCCTTTTGACAACCGTCAAATTTTAAATCATTTCTATTTAATTTCGAAAATATTAGATTTTAACGTAGGTCATATAGCTAAAATAGGGAATTTAAGAGTAAATTGAACGTTGCTAGGGGAAACGTCATAGATATAAACAAACATGTCAAATAAATGAAAAAGGTGATTTAAATCTCTAAAAAGGGTGAAAAATATAAAAGATTGGATGGACAATGAAGGAAAATGATATGGCATCTAATGCAATGGTCCGGTTCATATAAGTTTTCTCGGACCGAAGTTATTGCGGCTGAAAGAATCGAGAGTTACAATGCATAGTGATATTGAAGTGAAAATAATGAAAATAATAATGTAAATACATATTGTAGAATTGAATAAAAGTAAATAACAAAAATGAAAAGGTTAGTACTACATTTCCTACATTTCCCCCAAAACCCCAGAAAAATTTTCGACTAGAGAAAATTTTTATAAGGGAAGTCCGAATAGTAACCAGGGAACACTGCTTCACACATCCATACAACCTTACATTGGTTCAAACTTCTTCACTCATGCTATCATTCATACCATAAGGGTGGAGTTCACATTCTATGACTGCCACTCTAGAAGGAGGTTCCAAAATAACAATAGGCTTATTTATGAGGGAGTTGTCATCCGCTCCACGAGTGGAAAAAAAAATTGTAATCAGGGCTTATTTAAGGAGTGATCAGCCGCTCCAGCCTAGGCTTATTTAACGAGTTGCCAACCGCTCAAAAGAAAATAGGACAGCACATGGCAGTGCCGAAGGAGTCTAAGTAAGGCCATAGTAGAAGTAGTGGTAGTAGTAGTAGAAGGCCTTACAAGACAATAGTAGAGAACAAGGGCAATAGTAGTCCTTGTTAAAAAAAAAGAAGAAGGGCAATAGTGGTCCCTTAAGAACATAAAAATCAATAAAAAAAAAAAATTTAGAAGGTAGGAAAAGTAGAACTAAGTAAGGAATGGAATTATGAATCTAGTATGAATGAATACAAATGTATTAAAGTAAAATATATGAATGTGGTAGTAAATAAATAAATGTATGGGCCAAAAGAATGCCAAAGAGAAATGATAATAAAATACTAGATAAAGTATTGTTTTGGAATTTAGAAAATTAAGTAAATAGAATAGAATATAATAGTAACTAAAATAGTAAGTAAAAGAAGAATATAATTAATATAGAATTTATAAATAGTTATACTTACATGAATATGTAGATGTATCTAAAAGAATAAATAATACGGGAGATATAAAAGTATGATTCTAGGGAGATAAATGTAACAAAATGAAGTGAATGAGATGTGTGGGTTCTAAGAATTTGAAGTTGGGCGCCAATTTGTCGTGAAGCGACAAATGAGAAGACCAATAATAGAGGGATATGGAATTTAATATAAAGACCTAATACAAAATAATTAAACACGGATGGGAATGAGTGGAGGTGTAGAGTGAGAGGTATGTATGATGAAGGTGTATAGTGTGATAGCTTGTATCTTCCTTGTTCGTCTTCTACAGCTTAGGATGCACAAGGAAACTGCAGGATGAGCACGGTGGCACGGGCAGTGAGTTTGAGGCGCCGTGGAGGCTTGATTCCACAGGCCGCGTAGTATTAGGGCGCTTCCAGGATTCACTGGCACCTGGTGCGCGTCAGCTCCGGCGATAGGACACCCGAAGCTCCAATAGTTTGGCTTCTCACGTAACAGCTCGGCAGCAGCAGCGGCAGCAGCGATTTGTGGAATGTAAATGAGAGTTTGGTATATTATGATTCTCCAAAGAATAACTCGTATCAGACTAGTAAAATAATCCAAAGAACTGGTAAAAGAATGAATCGAAAAGCCCTCATACAGCACAAAGGCCTCTATTTATATCCCGCCTTTTGACAACCGTCAAATTTTAAATCATTTCTATTTAATTTCGAAATATATTAGATTTTAACGTAGGTCATATAGCTAAAATAGGGAATTTAAGAGTAAATTGAACGTTGCTAGGGGAAACGTCATAGATATAAACAAACATGTCAAATAAATGAAAAAGGTGATTTAAATCTCTAAAAAGGGTGAAAAATATAAAAGATTGGATGGACAATGAAGGAAAATGATATGGCATCTAATGCAATGGGTCCGGTTCATATAAGTTTTCTCGGACCGAAGTTATTGCGGCTGAAAGAATCGAGAGTTACAATGCATAGTGATATTGAAGTGAAAATAATGAAATAATAATGTAAATACATATTGTAGAATTGAATAAAAGTAAATAACAAAATGAAAAGGTTAGTACTACATTTCCTACACCATATCCTAATTTGCTTGAATTGTCGTGAGCACGTCTGCGAAGTAATGATTTGGCGCTCAAAGGGAAGGTATTCCACAATTAAAAACCACTAAACACTGATTTGGTTAATGAGACCAATGAGACACGCAAATTCTGTCAATCATTGCCTTTAATATTAAAATTCACGATAGCCAATGTCACCTGGATTTTCCGAAGCGTTAATGCTAAAATTTTTTGGCGATTCATATAGATAGGTACATCATACTATAAGCCTAAGGAAATTTCCTTAGGCTTATGGCATGCACCGATTTATAAAAAACTATGCTATATTATAAAGTGAAACACTTATCGAAATTTTCTTCTTTATTGATAACATATTAATTGCTACAAAGTTTTTAAGCTTTACAAGAGGTAAGACTCCTAGAATTAATATATTTCAACATTTTTTTTTGTAAATAAGTGAAATTTCTATAACAAAAACACAAACATATAATAAATCTATTGATTTCCTGAATTGCAAAATCATGTTTGACGTAGCAGATTAATAAAAGACCGGTATATATGTTGTCCAAGAAATCGACTATGCCATGATAGTTGCTAGAAAAGTACACCAATCTAGATCTTGTATTTAAGAAAAATACTATTTTAACTAATTATAAATTAAGGTCATATAAGAAAAATATCCAAATAGAACGCAGCTGAAACAGAAGAAATGAAGAATCCGTCACAGGTGTAGATCCTTTACTATATTATGCACGTTTATATTTTATAAAATACAAGACCTAATTTCTTTAATATTATTCTGACAACTATTAAGACTAAGTCACACAATACCAGCTTAATGTTAACTTTAAGCGTTCTTTCCTTTTGCGAAACACTTAGAAAAATCCAATTACAATTCGACACAAAGGCAGCATCTAATCGTATATATTAGGATTCATTTATCAGATGAATGCAGACACGGGACTTGAGATCGCCTAGCCGTTACGAAAAACAATTGATTTTGCATCCCAGCAAATAACTAATAGTCTCACAGATGTGTTTAAATAAACATAACTCCGCTAAACGTCGGACATAAACAATATTTTATGATTAATGATACATAAGTAGATGAACCGTAGCGACAGCAATACATATAATGATCTACACAATGCACTGGCCCGATGAACAAACTGAACATACGTCACCAGTGTTCATCAATGCAGCGTCCACGAAGCGGGTACACGTCATGAGTTTTGCGTTATAATTACCAGCAACAAACACATACAAATGTCAAACTGTTATACATTTATGTTATATTCAAATTACAGCTAATAATACACCAAAGACTGTCAAAAATTATGATATATTTAACCATTTAAACAACATTAGTCTAGTACATCGATTCGCTTGTTATTACTTTTAATAAACTAAACATCGACTCTGTTTGCGTCACATAAAATATAAACTATGCACACAAATGTGTAGATATTGTAATTAAGTTCAAAATACTGCTTAAACTACAATGTAACGTTTTTATTTTTTCTAATATTATTATGAGTTATATTGAAAACGTTAGAATCAAAATGGAGGGTGTAATAAAGTAGAACAGCGCATAATTTTTACTATGTATAAAAAACTCAAATTGTAGATACTAATAAGTACCTAGATACACCCACCATATTGACTGTCATTTGAAAATACACAAACAATTATGCCAATTACAATTATTACCCCATACCTACTATATCAAAACAAGAACCAATCATGGATGCAACACGATTTAATACCATAACAGTTGCTCATAGATTGCATTTGCCATCGAACGGTGTCTAAATCCATTATATCAATAGTCAAGGCATATTTTTCCGGGACTTAACCATGATAAAAATACACGTATGACATCCCACCATTTATATACAAATAGAGTACTTCATATTGTAAGCCTCTAACACTCTTATGATATACATGCAGATCCAATTACATTTATTTTTAAAGCAAACAATGTCACTGCTCATAAATTGTATTTATTGAGGAGTGATGGAACAAAATCCGATGTGACTGAGTGCCGCAGCGTGTGCAATCAAAGAAATAGTATGCTTTATTGTTAAAGTCTTAACGCCCATTTCCATCATAATTTGAATAGTGGTCAGTAAACCAATCGATTAAAATATACGAAATAGAATTCTGACTATTTTGTGTAAATTTTTATTTTATATACCTTCCTAAATATAGACTACAGATCAAAATCATTTGCTTAATTAATAAATTCAACACAAATAAAATCACTTTCAGACATATATTTTTTTTATTTGTGACTTTCTTTGTCAGACTTGTCGGATTCTGTTCCATTAAAAATCGATATAATTTATTTGCCTTACATTACTTTTATAACACTGATACTTATGAATAGGTACAAAATAAAATGTGCTACACGATTTAAATCTTAATTTATCGGTAATTATACAACATTTTGAAAATATTGTGTAAACAAAACGCCATACACATAATCTCACATGTTTTGGACAACTGTGATTTAGGTGTCGTTTGTATGAAATAACGACCACCCGCTAAACAAAGTACATCATAGTACTAAAATATGTATTCGCGAGTCAAATACGGTTGACGTATTGCACACTCACATTGTCCGAGATGCATCACTAGCTGCAGACTTTTCACTCATGTCCACGGCACTTATTAATCGAACACTAATCACCCATGTACAGTTGATGCGTTGTAAAAATTTCACTCCTACGTACATAGGGCTTTTTATCTAAAACACTGAGATTACACAGACTTAAAGCATAACCGTAGTAAATTCTATGAAGATGTCTGAAAGAATCAAATCGGAAGTTACTTTTTTGTTGTAATCATCGACGAGAAACTTCCGTCGTAACAAATAACTTTTATTCCTTAACTAGCTTACTTATATTCAACGCCGTAAAATTGCCAAATCCATCCCGTTATTTATTTTAATAACGTATTATAACCGTATATATATATTTTTCAAATATAAAATTATACGGCGACATATAAACCACAACATCTCCATACACTTTTCATACATACCCAAATAAAAAGTGCCGCGCATCATAGCTGTTCAAACGTACGCGACGAGGTGCACAATAACGACGGCCACACACGCGCACATTAACACCAGCAAGTACGTGAAAAGTCTGATACATCGCAGCTAGTCGCGCATTTGAGGATATATATCCTCAAAGTACTCCATTAGTTAATTGTCCGGAGTGAGAGGATTGGGAGGGTCGGTGTCATCGCGGGCTGCGAACGCAGCGCAGTTGTTGATAACAGTGTGCGCGAGATCCTTGATCAGCTGGTAGGGGGCCGGGTGGTCCAATAGCTCTTTGAGCAACTTCAGGCCACCCTCAGCTTCGACAAGGCTGCAGTATTTGTCCGCTGCAACACAATACATATATGATTTTCTCAAGAGACAAAGGGAAAATATCATAAAGCAACAGCAATAAAAATCATCTAGATCTAGAAAATCCTTTCATCGAACCACAAATCATCGAGGTCTTTTGCACCTCTGTGTTTCGGGATGAGGGCACTGTAGCTAGTAACAACATATATATATCATCGGTGAGTTATTCGGCGCAAAAACTTTTGATTTATATAAAAGACAACCTACGGTAAATGGTAGTGAGATGAAATAAATCTCACAAAGCGACTTTCACTTTACGAAGTGTGAATAATGGGTTTCGAACCCAAGGTACCCTGCGCAAGCAGCGATCCAAATTCTACTTCCAGATCATTAGACCACGGATACAATTATAAAATACTAGCGACCCGTTCCGACTTCGCATAGGTACAATAAATTAAATAATTTTGTTTCTCACCATTCAAGAAAACTTACAATTAAATATGTATCATTGGAGAAAGCTGACACATGATTCCTGAATCTTAGGTAGTCAACTAAGTACTAAATACACTCGTAAATCTCGTAGGGTTCAGCCTGCGTTTGCAATGCATCTAAGCCGAAAAAATAATTAGTTGCGACATCACATTTGAAACCTCAAAATATCAGTATTTCTCCACTATTTATTTACTAGACGTCATATAAACCTCCTCTTCGATCACTCAATCAATTAAAAAAAAATCCACCAAAATCCGTTGCGTAGTTTTAAAGATTTACGCTTTATATTGATTTACAAAATTACGACAAAAACGTACTGTCGAGGACTTCCATTCAAATGTCAAAGAGCGTCAGTGGCTCAATGCTGTGAACTGTCGCCTTCCTACCGGAAGGGCTGAGGTTCAAATCCCGACACGTACCAATGTGTTTTCAAATTTGCGAAAATATATGTACGTTATCCGACGCTCTTACGGTGAAGGAAAACATCGTGAGGAAACCTTCATGCACGCCTGCGAAGACTTAAAGGTTGTGCGTGAAGTCGTCCAATCCGCACTGGGCCCGCGTGGACAACTAAGGCCTAATCACCCTACACGGGTAAGCTCGTGCCCCTCGGTGGGGACGTTTAATGAGCTGATGATGACGGTGGTGGAATTTTGCAGTTGTAATGAGTCTGAATATATATATACATTAAGTAAACTTACGGTAAACAGTGGTGAGGTTGGCGAGCGCCCACGCGGCCCAGTGCTGACACTGTGGCGTGTGGTGGGCGTTGAGCAGGCTGAGTATCGGCTCGAAGGAGCGATAGTTGATGTTCCTCTCGGAGCTGAGGTCCCAGCGCTCGACGGCGGCGGCCACGCGGGCGAGCACCGCCTCGCGGGCCGGCTCCTCCACCGTCCACGCGGACTCGCCGTCCGACGCCATGTGCGCCAGCACGCCGGCCGCGTTATAACTCACCTGCACATACACGGTCATATCGACAACATTCACATTTTTAGGGTTCCCAAGCCAAATGGCAAAAAAACGGAACCCTAATAGATTCGTCAAGTCTGTCTGTCCGTCCGTCCGTGTGATATACACACCCTTTTTTCTGGAAACTATAACCACTACACTATTCAAACTTTGTAAGTACATGTATTCTGTGAACCGCTATTAGGTTTTGACAAGAAACTTGAAAAAATTATAATATGTTTTAGGGTTCCCCATACATTGACCCACGTCGACAACAAAGGCCTACACACTGGCGTACGGGTGGGCCCGTACCCGTCTGTGGGAACGTTAATGAGCTGATGAGGATAAGAACTTACTCGCTATTGAAAGTACATCGCCCAAATCATCGATACATCATCATCAGCGCATCAAACATGCCCACCGAGGGGCAATAGGCGATCGCAGGTTTCTTTACGATTTTTTCCTGCATATAATTTCGAAAAGACATTAGCACGTGGCGGGATTTGAACCTGCACCCACCAGATCGGAAGACAATAGTCCATACCAATGAGCTACCGACGCTCATTGATACTATAATCAAATATTTTTTAACTCTAAAAATCATGTAAAACGCGTTGTGATTGATCAATAATACCTACATATTACAAAAAAAAACTAATATTGACACACTTTTTTGTAACAATAAAAAACTTACTACGGTGCATCTTCCGACCGTGATACCAATATTTCATTGATAATTACGTTTTCTTGGATTAAATAGTAATGTTAGTGTAATATAGAACATAATCAATGAATACATTGTAAATATAGATAACATTACCTCAATTCCATCGCTAGAGGAGTCCAGAAGATCGTAAAAAACGGTGAGGAAAAGCTTGTTCATGAGTTGAGGACGTAGTTCCGCTACCTCCGCGACGTTACCCAGGAGACCCATCATATTGCGCAGCAGCTCCTCTTTGTCGGGGAAACTCTGAAACCCACATACATCAATATAAAAAAAAACAAGTAACGATTGACAAACGATGTGATGTAATTCTTAAAAAGGCCGATATATAGAATCTGCGCTCAATCCCATTTCTGTGCATGTGCAAGTATTATTGATTATATTGGTCTAGGTAATTTGAGTAATTTCTGTAATTGTTCAATTATTCTTTACAATCACTTTGTTTGAGACTAGATGGCATTGAGTAATAATATTATTGCATTTTATTCTCGATACTTTTCCAAACAGGAAATTGCTATAACAATTAGAAATGTATTGAGTATATTTTACTGTACAAAAAAAATACTTTTTCAAACGGGAAATTGCTATAACAATAAGAAATTAATTGAGTATATTTTACTTTATAAAAAAATGTTAAAGGTCACTTATAAAAGTTATAAAGTAAAAAACACATGAGATTTTTTTAGGAAACTATTATAACATTAAGAAATATATTGACTATATTTTACTGTACAAGAAAATGTTAAAGGTCACTTATAAAGAAACAATACATTATAATTTTTCATTAATATTTATTCAGTTAAATATCTGACAAACATGTGCAATTATAAAAACGAAATGATTAAAATCGGCTGTAATAAGAGGTTATATGATTTATTTTTTAAATATTAATGTTCAAATTTCACAAACAAAAAACAAAAAATTAAATTATTCTACAGAATCAATCTTAAGACATTAATTTTTTTCTGGTCTTTATTTCATTGTTTTAAAATTTTATTAAAATACTTTAAACTAAAAAACAAATTATCAAAAAGGGGGCAAATACCGATGAAGACTGACTGTCAACATGCTTTAAAAATTAAAAAGTCGGTAATATTTTCAACATGCAACTATTTTCATTAACACTCCTACAAAAAATAACTATTGTGTTTTAATTGTGTATTCGTAATTTAAATAGATTTTAAAACCATCAAACCATATAAAACAATTCCCAATGCCTAAAGAAAATATATATTCAGATTTTTTATTACACTGAATAATCTAAAGAAAAAACTTGATTTAATCGCCACATAAGAAAATATCACGGAACACTGTACTATTACTATTTGATTAAATAAAGTAAGCAACTAAAAATAAGGGAGATCTATACTACGAATAAACTTAATTCACTCTGAATTCTTTTCCCGTATCGTAAAAACATTTATGAGCATGGGAATATATCTGTTTGAAATGATTTGAATCTTCTCCGTAAAATATGTATGTATCTACAAATACTGTAAAAATAATTCATAGTAGGTAGGTTTATCTGTTGTTTAGTACAAGTAACTAGATGCACAATCATGAAAAAACGTCAACCAAAAAATTACCGAGCTACAAAACGTATAGACATTGTGCAAATTATCATCATCAGCTCATTAAACGTTCCCACCGAGGGGCACGAGCCTACCCGTATAGGGTGATTAGGCCTTAGTCGTCCACGCGGGCTCAGTGCGGATTGGACGACTTCACATACAACCTTCGAATCTCTTCGCAGGCGTGTATGAAGGTTTCATCACAATGTTTTCCTTCACTGTAAGAGCGTCGGATATAACGTACATTATATTTTTGAAAATTCGAAAACACATTGGTACGTGTCGGGATTTGAACCTCAGCCCTCCTGGTAGGAAGGCGACAGTCCACACCATTGAGCCACCGACGCTCATAAAATTATTCATTTAAATTTTGACCACGTTAAGTGCCATTACGGTGAAGGAAAACATCGTGAGGAAACCTTCATGCACGCCTGCGAAGAGATTCGAAGGTTGTGTTTGAAGTCGTCCAATCCGCACTGGGCCCGCGTGGACGACTAAGGCCTAATCACCCTATACGGGTAGACTCGTGCTCCTCGGTGGGGACGTTTAATGAGCTGATGATGAAATGCCATTAAAAGGTTACGAAATCAAAAAGCACGAGCACACTAGTATGGCACTATGACAAGTGTAACTGAATGAAAAATCTGGCCAAGCGATGCAATGGACAGAGTTTTGCTCCGGACACTTTTTGATTGTGATTGTGCATCTAGTTGGTTTATTGTTTATCTAAGTTTGTGAGAAACATCTGTGCAACAACAGTCGACAAGTTTCGCTAACCTTAAGGCAGGCCAAGAAGAACTCCATGCCCCCTGTACTCGAGGAATCTCTGGCAATTCTGCGGAGTCTCGTCGGTCACGTTCCACATGGTAGACCAGGCTACCTCCAGCACGTCATCGCACACGTGCCGCTCAAGACGATCCGATATCAGATTAAGCATCTTCTGTAACAATATTAGTTCTCGTTACCTTTTGTACGCCTGACTTATTCATAACAAACATTTATATTGTAAACAGCCGAACATACATTTTGTAATCATAGTATAATTTATCATAATATAATACGTCTGAAGTACATTAATATAATATGAAATCAACACCAGACCATTAATAGTACTTTACTAACGCCCTGCGCATTGGGTAAAGTAACGAGTATCGATTTAATTAAAACCCCGCTTCACCCTCATTGGCCTTGGTAAAAAACCTGTCTAGATGAGATATGTCGGACACGTTAGAGCGGACATTTTAAGTATATATTCGCAGTTTCTTATATCTTTGTATAATTATTTTTAATATGATATTTCTGTAATTATATGATTTTTAGTTAAACATTTATGTGTAATCGCCTTGGCCCCTAGCTGTATGTTAACTTTGTAAATGAAAAATTAAATATATCTTATAAAAGTTACAGTGAAAAACTTTTGACTGCTGACTGTATTATAATGACAATATTTATAAATGAAAATATACTTCTTTAATAATAAGTCAATTGATTATCGTATAAAAACAGATATCAATACATCCTACCTACATACATACAATAGTCATGGTGATCTGACAGCTTGTAGCAAATCTCCGTGAAACTTCAAAACGGACGTATTCGCCTTTTCGAATAAGAAGTATCTAATAGATAAACTAATTGGATAAACCCTGCTATCAGAGATAGTGGTCTAGTGGGTACAGCGTACGGCTGCGTGACTCGGAGGTCGTAGTTTCGAATACCGCGGGGTAACATCACTTTGTACGATTTTTTCTATTTTGATTAGGACAAAGCAAGCTGAATCACCTTACTGTCTAAAAAAAACACGATCCCGTCCTTCGGAGAGCACGTTAAAACGTCGCTCCCGGCTACAATCTTAGTATGGTAGTCGATAAGACCAATCCGTATTGGACCTACGTGATGGGCTATGGCCCAATCTCGCCATAGCTATGCTATGCGGAAAAGCTTGTGCACTACAGTAGGCCGTTATAGGCATTAAACGGTATCTTTCTTTACAGACGAATAAGTTATTCAGCAACCATTTAACCAGATTGTAAATAATGCTTCTTACTTAGTTAAGTAAATATTTTACTTATTTATTTTCATATTTTTCTAGCGCACTACCTTACTTCTTTTTCGTGTTCTTTATGATAAGGTTGCCTGGAGATCGCTCATAGCGATAAGGCCGCCTGTGCCCACTCTATTAGTTTTAATGTTTTTGTGTTTATATTAACTAAAAATTAATAGTGATCAATAAATCTAGATAGATATATTTTAGTGGGGGTTCCGTATTATCGAACACGGGAGCAGCTATATAAAGTCAACGCTATATACATAGAGGTCTATATAGCTATTCCAGCAGTGATCGCAATATGTTTATCATGTACTGTGACAACCGGTACTAAACGAACAATAGAGGGCGATACTTGATATTACACAAATAAAATTGTGTGACGTCACCGTTACGATAACTATTGTGCTCCAGTTGCGTGGATCAATGTTTAACTGTAGCTTGTTTTAATAAGACACATATTTAAAACTAGCTGTTCCCCGCTATTACCCGTTAACAGATATTCTTCCGTAATAAAACATAGCCTAAAATCGCTTTGTTAAGTCATACGACGCTCGGCCGCTACGTAGTAAATCATTGCTTTATTTTCGAAAATAAAAAATATTGTCTAAAATAATAGTAACCTATGTTTTTCCTTATTACATCAGACACCTGCCAAAAAAATCGCATCAAATCATCCAGCCATTTCAGAGATTACCCGGAACAAACAAACAGACAGACAAAATTGTTAAAAAATGTTGTTTCGGTGGTCGTACCGTATATATACATATTCATAAAGAAAAAAAGGTTATTTCAATATTACAAACAGACACTCAAATTGTATATTTATTATATATTATATGTAAATTATAGATACTGGCAGAATCGCTCAGCAAACACTTATTAATGTAAGTATAATACATTAAAGTCCCCACTTCATTCTTCCGCAGTTATGCTTTCGGTAAAACGGTGTTCCGGGTTGAAGAGTGATAGGTATGGGCAGTGAAATTAGTGGATATTGTCACTACTACTTAACACATATGAACATCACTAGTAAACATGTGTGGAAAGTAAAACAAGTTAAGACCAACTACCATTTTTTTAAATTTTCTAGGTTTAATTTATGAAAATCACCCTGCAGTGGACTACCACTCATATTGATGATTTTGCAACAGGAATACTCCACTCGAGTGTTCAAATGTCAACAATCACCGGACCATCACATCGGATTGCAGACCGAAGCCTTTCTAATGTTGAAAATAATTAGGGAATGGTTTTTTGTCATTTGTTTTGATTTGGTAGTAGAATTTAACTAATACATACAATACAAGTAAAACATATGACAATTAGGTACATTTATAATTTGACTTGTGTAAACGCTTCTTCATATTTGACATATGACAACAGCAGTAGCAGTTTAGCAATACTTCAAATACCTTAAAGACCCAAGGGAACCAAATTATTTATAATATACGCATTAAGTATAAATTACCCCGTCGGTGGCTCTATGGTAGGGACTGTTGCCTTTCGAGCAGAAGGGTGCAGGTTTAAATCCCGCCCGCCAATGTGTATTCGAATCTTCGAAATTATATTTACATTGTCCGACGCTCTTACGGCAAAGGAAAACATCGTGAGGAATCCTGCGCACGCCTGCGAAGAGATTCAAAGGTTGTGCGCGTAGTCGGCCAATCCGCACCGGGCCCGAGTGGACGACTAAGGCCTAATCACCCTATACGGGTAGGCTCGTGCCCCTCGGTGGGGACGTTTAATGAGCTGATGATGATGATAATAAAATAATTTTCTTAAATTATAAAGTACCATTTATACGAAATCATAAAAAACGTATAATAAATGTAGCACTGAATAAAGGAGACTCGTCTTCAGCAGTGGACTGCAATAGGTTAAAATGATAGACAAATACTATGAAATCTTCATGGAATGCGTTCAAACATAAATAAATACTTTATAAATAAGAATAAAATAAAACATATTTATTTCGGAATAAATTCCATATCGTGTTAGTAACAACAAGTAGTTTATTATAAACCTTCCGAAAAATGGAAGACATGTCTTATTTCATAAATATTTATCCAAAGACAATGCAATAATGTTTCGCAGTAGCTCATACCATCTATTTCATATTTCAACTTTCGCTATTGTACAAAATGATACTAAACAAACATTCGCAAGCATAAGAAGCGCTTTACATACACACAACATATAATATATACATAATATATTAACCAAAAACACACGCAAGCTCAAAAAGATAAATTATTTTTTTAAATAAGCATCGTTTTTTCCTATGTAACCATTTTGAAAGAATAACATATTAAATCGAGTTAGCAATAGATAAATAAAATAATGGATAGTGTACATAAGTGAAAATCATACTATGTGCTTACATCTATAAATTTAAGAATTCATTCGTCATTGTTATCATTATTTTATCATGGGGTATACTACAAAACAAGGATATACTTACACCAATCGCCCCATGATTGCCTAAGAATCGCTTTTGTTTTCCATCGACCTGGCACGCAAGGGAATTGAGCAGATAAATTGCAATACGCTGCACAAAACCTTCTTGATTCACATCAGATACTCCGTTCAGTAGTATTTGGACAACACGTTCATATTCAAAAAGCTGCAAACAAAATTATAATATATATGCAAGTTATTGTGCCCATATCATAAGGCGACAAAACCAAGACACTTAAATAACTTTGCCATGCCTTAATAGCCCATCTCTCACCTCAGGTGAGAATGCATTTGCTGATTTTAGAGTTAAAGACAATGATATTCTGTATATGTAAAGGTAGATACGCCATCCGTTCCTCAAAAACGAACCGCCATAGAGAATACATAGTGTGTAGGCTTTTGTTTAGGTAAATATATGATCACTCATTTGAAATATGTGTATGTGTGCTGTCGCTACATT
The DNA here is from genome assembly GCA_019425675.1 of Leucinodes orbonalis. Classification (NCBI taxonomy): domain Eukaryota; kingdom Metazoa; phylum Arthropoda; class Insecta; order Lepidoptera; family Crambidae; genus Leucinodes; species Leucinodes orbonalis. Next base: position 73,931 of record PQWD01005364.1, on the reverse strand, counting down.
CGGAACACTGTTTTTGATTGTTTTGTGAGCATATCACGAATCGATACATTTTTAAATCATTGGTTAAAGACAGCCCATATGGAGTATTGGTTGTGGTGTAGGCTTTCTTACGAGGGGAAGGGTTCAATCCTCGTGGACTAGACATTTGTGTGCTTCAACGTGTTTGTTTTGTATTGGTCTGAGTGTTTTTATATAATATGTATGAATTTACAAAAAAAATAAGAGGGTTAAAGTATGTTAATTCATTGGTTAGTCTTCATCGACTGATATCATTTGACGACCTATTTGTGCAATGGTCGAGACGTTTGCTGCCACACCAAGGGTTCCGGGTTTGCTCCCCGGGCAGTACAAACATTTGTGTGCATGAAAATGTCTGTTTGTGATGGTCTGGATGTTTTCTATGTATTTATTAACAAAAGTATGAATATTATCATCGTCAAGTTTCCTCAGGCATACAATTGCTAGAGGGAACATTATGAAATCGGGAAATTACTTGTTTATAAAGTAATATAATGAGCAAAAATACGGTAAAACAAAGATACTTTTAACATTATATGTTTACATAATGATGACGTTTAACAAAGTAAGTTGATCACGTTAAACGTGAGCAATTCTCATGACATAACAATAGCACGTGTGTTTTCTGTGCGTCAACGTAACTTATAGTCAAGAGTATATAAGTGTGGATTACTGTAAACTATTCAAATATAATTCTTTTGTTTAAATCTGCGAAAAAGGGCAGACTGTTTTTAAATGTTGTATATGATGGATGACGTTGGAGCAAATGTGTAATATTAGAGTAAATATTTAAATTTGTTTTGTGTTTACAAAATTTTTATTACTAATTTTTGTTGGGGATTTATTTTGCATGCTGTGTTCGCCTTTAATTGTTAAGCACTTTTGTTTTTACTTTTGTTGTCATAGTGTTGCCTAAATGTTGGCGAGCCTTAATAATAAATAAATTAAAACATAACAATCCTTTATTTGTTTTCAATAAGTCTACGTATGAAATTCAGATTCACAAAAAATGGCTAAAGATAAGCCAAATCGTTGTTTTACGCCGGTTATCTGTGAGGTCAAGCCGATCCGTTTATGCCCGAGCATGGCTCTTCTACACTTAAATCATTTTAAATATTTTTTTATAAGTATAAGGACAATAATGATGACCTGTACAACAAGTATTTTAAATACATATCACAGGCATCAGTCTCTCATAAACTACAAAATGAGTTGTAAACCTTGCGATAAACTTTTGTTTTCCTTAGTTTTTTTTTTGTGTTTATGATGAGAAAATAAACTTGATTTTTTTTTTTTAATAATGTGGTTATTAAAACTTTTTAACATTCCTATCTGAAGCTTATACTAGACGACTAATGTTGCTTAGTAATAGATAAATTGTAGGTACTGTATTACTTACCACATCTGAGGGAATCTTAAATTGGCAAAGTGTGAGACATCCGTTCCTCATCATTGTGTCATCGCGAAGTTGGGCCTCCATGCCGTCGAGAAGGGCGGTGATAATACGCCTCTTTAGTTTTATACCAATCCGGTCCTTCTCTTTACCCTTTACTATGTAGAATAGGGTAGCACTGCAATAAATGAATTATAGCATGTCAAAAGTAATGCAATGAGCAGTAAGCTCTTAGGTACATAGCGGGTATAAGAGACCTAACATCTGTTGTCTCTGGTGTCGTGCGCAGTGCGGCATCCACGAAGAATAATAACGGTCTATCAGTTGTTAGTTTCCCTTACCATCAGGTGAGCATCCTGATCGTCCTGTATACTCATAACATTAAAAAACAAAGCAAAGGCTTTATTGTAACTATTAGGAAACATCGCGCGCTCGTACCATAATTTGTAAGTTCGGTATAGGTCGTGGATAACGAATCATCTTTAATGTGAACATGTTCATTGTTCGTTGAGACGCGAGTAGGGAAAAGTAGAGGGTCATTAAGATGTATATTTGCACACGGCACAGTTACATTTTGCTTATAAAAGTATTGTAAATAAATCTCACGTACAGGTGTTAACGGCGTATAATGACTAACAACAGTAACAATATAAGGCAATATCATAAAGTAATATAAAATATTACGATCTACAACTAAAAAAGAGGCATGCCTATTGCGTAGGTTTACAATACTAAAGCCAGTTCATTAATATCACCAAAATTCCCAAATTATTAGAATTCAGCAGATAGGTATCCTAGGAATCGCATAGGAATTTCCGGAAACGAATTTGTAGAATGTCTCGCTAAACAAGCATAAAGTTGCGGTACATTATTATCAGTCAAACCGTTTCTTTTATACTGTATCTACTTGGTTTATCAATATTGCTACAATTTATGGAATGAATATTTTGATCACATGCTAAGACGTAGGACGTAGGGCGTAGGACGCCCTCCGGCCCGATGGATCGACGACTTGCGAAATGTCGCTGGTGGCTGGTATCATTTTAAACAGAATTAGAACTGAATTAGGGCTGCTATTTGTGTGATTTACCTGGAGGTTATATTTGTTTCCAGGTCAGGCTCAACGGGGTCAAGCTTCACAGCCTAACATATGATCTGACACAATTTTGTATAAATAGTTTCCTCTATAATATCTTTGATTGAAGGCATAGGATAAACAATTTGATATAATCAAATATTAAATACAGCATTCGTTTGCCCTATGATTTGTTATTAACCTCGAATCGCTTTTGGAACCAAACTCAATAATGCTGCCCACGTATTCACTGTTAAGTCACTTATGAAATTATAAAAAAATCAATATATTCGATGACAAATGTTAAACCGTGTTTTTCATTCCTAAAATAATCGAACGTTGCATATGAATAAAACATGTGAACTCCGCAAATATATAGCAGCTAAGTTAAATACAAGATCATGTAAAATTATTCTGTCCAGGCACACCTATAGGTAAGTTAATATTAAAGTGTATACATAAAGTGTCGACTTAACCGAGGGGATAGTCAAAGACAAGGCGCATACATATTAAAATGTCTGTATTTCACCTAAACTGTTGCATATGCTGTGACGGATATAGAGACCGACCCGTCGCGCCGCTGCATACATAATGTTTTATGCAGCGTGCACTCCCTTTATGACCTCTGACTGCACCTTTTTGAACTAATATGGTGATGGTACTTTTTACCGGGCCAACACCAAAAGGAGTTGGAATCAAAATAAAAAAATCTTCAAGAATCTAACACAATTCTAATAAAATATATATTCGTCCGCTTTAACTTTCTCAAGTCCACTGCTAGACATAGCTTTCATTTAACTCCGTATTGGGTAATGAAAGTTTTTAATATGCTTCACCACACTACTGCTATTATCACTTTGGGAATTCGTTATCATCATTACAATAACCCTGTACGACCTATAGATCCACAGCCAAATGAATGCCATACTCACGACACTTATCAGGCAGATCGGTAAGCGCAGTGACAAACTTATACTGATATGATCCAATAACTTACAAATTCACAGTTAAAATACATACCTTCCAGAGATTTGAATATGCTTCTCCGACACATGTTTGTCCATTGCGTCCAAAACAACAGATAGAGCGCGGCCAACATACGCATTGTTCTCATAACGGAACAAATAATATAGATCATTCAAGGCATGCGTCAACATTGCAGGCCTTTCCATGTACGCCACGGCTGCTGTTAGTATCTGCTCCTCGTTGGCGTCACCAGATATCTTCAAATAAAACAATTATTAGTAGAAAAACTCAATATTGTCATACCTGATGTATAAAAAAAATGGCCAAGTGTGAGTCCGACTCGCCCGTAGCGGGTACCGCAGCAGCAAATAACAAAAATAAAATAATGTTTATTAACTTAGGCACCTACTACATCTTTATTATAAGAAAACAGTGGTTTAGTGGTGGTTATTAAAAAAACTTCACACCGAATATAGTTCAAACTAAATTTCTTTGTTAGATTTCGTGGTAGGTAATGTACATCATTTATTATTATAAATTTTATCAGCACCAAATTTATCACTTTTTTCAACTTTGGAAATGTCCCTCGCGCAAACTAAAGTTAAAAAAAATATATATTAGAAACTTCAATATCATTTTTCAAGACATACGTAAGATGAAAACAAATTTTGAGTTTCAGTTCAATGTATGGTGAACCCCAAAATATATTCATGTTTTTCGAGTTTCTTGTCATAACATTAAAGCGTTTCACAGAATCCATATACAATATACATCCATATACTCTCTAAGTTTGAATAGTGAAGTGCCAATAGTTTTGGGGAAAAATGGTGTGACATATGGAGGGACAGACAGACTTGACGAATTTTTATGCGTTTTGGCTACGGAACCCTAAAAACGGCTTCTGATGGAGTAGGTTTACTTTAGTAAAACCTATAGGGGTGATATCCAGGTAAATAATATACAATCGAAATAAGTGTGTTGTGTGAACATCAAAAAGGTTACATCAATGTATGTGCAATTAAGACTCATTGGTGCGTTGCGCCGTTTCCCATATATGTTTAAAACCAGGCCCCACTGGGTCGTTGCCTCGTCGCGCATGTCGTTCAACAGATCGACAGACAAGAGACAAAGCGAGAGGGATTGTGAGGCGCCGCGTTGTCGAAGCAGAGCATCGCTGCGACGACGGACACTGGACTGGACAGTGATGCACTGATAGTGGAGGAGGCTAAACAAGAGTAACGACATTTTGTATTTTACCATGCTTCATGCATGCCATACTGCACATATGCTCCCGGCAGGATATTGATGTAGATTTTCTCATATCATAGAAAGAAAGACCCGTTTTATGGGATAAATATATTGAATGGAGCTGCGACTGCATGCAGCTTTTGCGTTGCGTTGTCGCAGCAACGCAACGAAGGTGTGGCATACAATGCGTTGTTCCGTTACATCGCCGCGACACAACGCACCAATGAGGCCTCGACGTTTATAAATCAGAGCCGTTTCAGAGAACGTCGCGGGAAAGTTATACCATAAACAATTAAAGAGTTGGCAGCAACTTCATATGTTTGCTGGGATTCCTTTTCGTCGTTGGAAGTAATGTCAACTTGGCCAGAAATAGGCGAAGAATAGACGGCGAATTTCGGTAAACCAGCTAACAATTAAACACGCACATCTTTGTTAAAAAGAAACTGTAAAAGCAATTTCGAAACGAAATAATATTGATACTAAAGTTATAGGAGTATAATAGAGATCCTCGAGTTTCTCAATGGAACCAAGACTGAAAACAATAAAGATCAGATTTTTTTATGAAATAGGAAGCTCATGAGCAGAAGTCTCCCTTAAATGACACCGTAGGCCAGGCTCAGGAAATATTACTGAACTTAACTAATTTAACAAAAAAAAGGTCGAAATAAATGTATACGGGATTTTCATTCATCAATATATTATATGGTGTTTGAACCTTATAAGTACTTATTGTAGAAGAAAAAAGCATGTTTTGCCTTCAAAGGCTTGTCAAAATTAAATCAGGAACATTAATTTTGCTAATGAAAGCATTCAACGGTAAGTATGTATTAGGTAGTCACTAGGTATAACTAAATACATATACAGATTTATTCATTCATTCAAATAAATATTTATAATGTCCCCTCACGTGTTCATCGCGGTAAGCGTCTTGCTGGAAGTTAAAACCTCTATTTTTTTAGGACTCCGTAGCCTAATGGCGATAAACGGAACCCTTATAGATTCGTTAAGTCTGTCTGTATGTCTGTGTACGCCTGTATGCCACACCCTTTTTTCTCCAAAACTATAAGCACTACACTATTCAAACTTTGTAAGTATATGTATTATGTGAACCGCTATTAGGTTTTGACAAGAAACTTGAATAATAATAATATATTTTGAAGTTCCCCATACATTGAACTAAAATTCACAATTTTTTATTTCATTGGTTTCTAATATCATTTTTTAAATAAATTGAATAGTTTACGAGGAAGATACTTCCAAAGGTGAAATACGTTGTGTGTGTGTGTGTGTAAATAAACGGAAAAATCACACAGTGATTTTTGCTCAGCAGTGTCTCTGTGGGATAGGAACCCTCGACTATCGCATTACTGCAATCCAAGACTCAGCGCTCACGCGTCTAGACTACGGAGGAAGTTATTTTGGTTAAAATCAATTAAATAACGCATTACATACTTGGTTCAAAGTACTCAAATTTGTTTCTTACTTTTAAGATAATATTGGCGACATTATCATCAGTTCGAGTGCTCCTTTTAGGGAATTTTGCCATAATCGTTGACATTCACAATAGGGTGCTCACATATTCGATCAAACATAAGTATGTTGAATCAAAACGCAACGGTCAATGTTGAAATATGCGAATATAAATAAAGGACGATTCAGTGTCACTAACTTTTAAATGACATGCGATTCAATTTCTGAGAATTTCTGCCTGTTGCCGACGTTGCTGGCCACGGATACTGCTGTGACTTTTATATTCACTTCTGACACCAAATTTTGTAGGGAATTATGAACCAAAAATAAAATCGCCAGATGACGGCAGCCTTTTTAGAAGCTGGTTGAAGTGACCTCACCTCGCGTCAGGACCTGTACATTGCGCCCTAGCACCTAACATGTGCGTTGAACGTGGGGCGCCATCCATGTTGCCGACGCTTTCTGGTTCTGCTGGCCTCCTTTGTAGTAACTTTTACATTATTTTATATTTTGAATTTTAATGATGTTTTCTTTTTAGTTTTGGTTTTACTTTTATTTTATTGGCAATTGTGAGTTGATAGTTGAATAAATATAATTTTATGTTGGTAAAAAAATCCAAAACAAACTAAAAAGAAAGACATCTAAATAATTCTCAATATCATTTAGATGTCTTCTTTTTAGTTTTTATTATTTAAAAAGTAGGAATATTAAAGTCACTGCTAAGGATCAGCTGACGTCGGCTACATGGCGCCCCCATACAACGCACAAGTTAGGTGCTGATACGAGGTGCCGCCACCACAACCGGATTTTAATAGGCCGCCGTCGTCTTTCTTGGTGACCAACCATACCCACCACTTTTCCCCAAATCTCCCAGGAGTGTATTTAAATAAAAAATATTTTTTGTATGTTTAATGGTGCCCAATAATTATTTAACCTTTCCTCATACTACAAGTTAACTTAATTATGCACATCCCTTAACTACCATTTACTGTCAAAAAATGTTCACTCAGTAAAGTGAACATTAACTTGAATCATGGTTTTATGTGCACGCATTAAATATAGATGAATACATGCCCTAAAGAATTTAATATTTATTTATATGAGTTATAATAAGGCCCTTTTAGCTTTTTTAAAATATTTATGTTTATTGTAATCTAAATTAATGAAGTGATGAATAATTAATGTTACATGTTAAATAAAGAACAATAAGTATAAAATAATTATAATAAAAAAAACCAATCTGCCTCTTCACCACTAAAAGGGAGGTATAATATATTTTATACAGGACTTTTCAGTTTTCAATGTATGAAGCTAAACCAGTCAGAACATTCAGTTTTTGTTAATAATGAATATTAAATGATTATTCGAATTATATATACCTTTCCACCTCTAGTAGCAGTAGTCCAGTTGTTAGTTTGATTGACCGGAGTACTGCTACTTTTTAGTTGCTATAGTTAGGTTCTAGCTGAGCACCAGACTATGACATATGAGAAAAACTACAGACCAGACATTGATCAGCACAGGGTTTGTATGAGAATTCAAAACCCGGAAAATCGCCAACCCATTAAATGATTTCCACTTATTCACCCATTTTGTTCTACAGATTTGAAACCATAGGTGATATGCTGTCATCAACAGCACTCAATTAAAAAAAAAATATTTGTTTTGTGATTAGTGTCTATCACTTTGCATACCCTACTCATAATCTCTGTGCACGCCACTGGATCATACCAATCCCTTTAGCCAATCCTTCAACTTTGCAAAACATTTTTTTTTTGTCAGATGTCTGCCTCTTGCACTCATTTTCATTTCATTTTCATTATATTTAATATTGTTTCATCATCACAGCCCAATTATGTCCACTGCTGAACAAAGGCCTCCCCTAATGATTTGACATCCATCTGCTACCCGCCACCTTAACCAGATCATATATTTCATGATAGAGCATTTAATAAAAACATACTTACCACTTTTGCTGGTATATCATGTCTCTTACAGGCACCATGATGTGTCCCATAAAGTCCCAAGAACTCCAAAGGTCGGTCAACTCGGCTCACTAGTCCAGGAATGTCGCATCGCACTTGCGGTGTCAACTTAGCAGAGGATACGGCTGCACCGGATCCTGCTAGGTTTGTCCCAGAGATGTCTAAAGACTCCAAATGTGGGAGGCTTGTAACTATCTTTGATAATACTTCATTGGGATTAGAATACTTGCACAGCTTTTCAAATGACTGTGATATATCAAGATGACGTAGTGACTCTAATGTTGTTAACCAATTAAATTCGTTCTTCGACCAATGAACACTATAAAGGATAAGCGATCTTAAATTTTTCAATTCGCTTAGTGCCCAAATAAATCCCATTGATGAACACTCAGAGAGGTCTAAATGTGTGAGTCGTGACAATGGTTTTAGTAGCAAAACAGGAAAAATGGGCAGTCCTCGGCAGTGGATTGTCAATCTCTTCAGCTTTGGTGCATTTATTATGTATTCCCTCTGCCAAAACAAGTCCTCATCATGTGATATAATACTTGTAAGTGGGCCAAATTTAAGAGAGACTAGATTTTGGCTGTTGCTATTGATGATGTCTAGAGAGCCTTGGGCGAGATATTCACATTGGATCAGCTCTACTTCATAGGGCTTATGTTCCATCAAACATTGGAGCCCTTCATCGGTGATACGAGAGTTACGAACACGCACTCGATCCAGCCTAGTGCGTGTCCTGTCACGGAATAAATTGGCAATATTATCATTGATTCTGTTCGACTTTTGATAAGCTTGGACGAAGCGTTCACAAATCTCAGCAGGCAGTATGACATCGTCCTTTAATTTACGCCATCTGCTTGTTGTGTCCAATGTCGTAATTGTGTTTAGATTCACGACAATAAAATCCATACAAATATTAAAAAGTGTATCAGGACTACTGTCGTACAAATTCAGAATTTCCTGATCGGGCATCATGTTGAGTAGTTTGATAATTTATCAAATTGCCCAAAATTCAGAAAATATTATGGTTCCAGACGACACCATTTTTAGAACTTTTTATTCACTCCCCATAGTTCACTGGATAATTTTATAGCAATACACAACCAAAATCTAGAAATAATTTTGTTTCTATGTACAAAAACAATATGTATTAGAAATACCCATTCGATGAAGAAAAAATATAGTCCGCACAACGCAACAAGACGAGACAGTTTTTTTCTGACTGTTTTCGTTCAGGAAGGTGAAAAGCTATTTTTGCAAGTGAACGTACGTTCAGGAACGCCCTGCGCTGTGTTCAGTTCAAGGAGATTGAAAGTAGATTAGGGAGTGCCATTTAGAGTCGTGAATGTGTTCCGAGCGAGAGTTACCTACTATTGGTTGTTGTCTCGCTCTACGTAGGATGATCATCAAAGACTTAAATATATGATTGTCATTTTTTTTGGTGAAGGTATACAACTTATTACGTATAAATTTAATTGGATAGGTTGTTTGTAATATTGAAATAAAAATAATATTCTTCATGCATACGAATATATGTATATACGGTGCATATGTCAAAATAAAAATTTCTTAAATTTCTGTCTGTCTGTCTTATTATATATAACATCAAATTACCACCAATTTAAAGTTACATCATATTAAAAATTGGCATTAATAATGTTACAAAAAAGATTGTGAAACTGAGTTTATCTAAGTAATATATCAATACTTCATGTGATAATTGTAAAATGAATATATCGGAGAGCAGACCACATAAAGTGTACAATATTCCAACTTGTAATACTTCCTTTGTACAAACGTTCTCAAGTTTCTTAGAACCATTTTTATATAACAGAATAAACAAAGAGGTGACACTGACAAACAAGTCAAGATATAACTGCGGGAAGATATTGGATGGATACTTGTTAAAGATGGACTATGAAAGTACGGAAAATATGCTGGATGTACTAAAATAAGATATATGTATGTATTATAGGTATATCTTCTACATATAACTAAAAATACATACTATTATATATGAATAATACATGTTATTATATATTATATTATTATCTATGTATATATGCTAAACGTACATTAAATATATGCGTAAATATATACAGGTATATCTATGTACTTATGTTTATGTATGTTATTAATGTACATTATAGTATTCAAAGATATTTATTATAAATATATATAAAGAAAACAATTAAGGTTATTATAATATATTTTTTTATTATTTTTGCATGCATTTTCTATAATTGTTATAGATACCTATAAGTTTAAAAAACTAATAGAATAACATAAAGTTGTTATTTTGTAAGTAGTACCTAGATTTATACAAACGTTAAATTGTCTGTTTGTTTTGCATATACTATCGATCGCTCAATTCTATGACTGACCGGTTCTTTTGTATTAGCCTAACGCCTTTTGTATTAGCTTAACCGAGTCAAGTACGCGCAAAAATGACCTGTATTTCGAATGGGATGGGGATCAATTACCTTGCCGTACCACGATTTCTTAAACTGTTTATGTATGTTACGTTAACTGAAAATTGTATTAAAATGTAAAAGTGTTCCTAAACTTATGAAATATGAAATAAACTATTATGTTATATAAAACTTACTTACGTACTTGTACGTTACGCTAACCCCAATCAGTGACTTGTTTGTTGCAGCATAGCAAGACACAAGTCTATTTCAGCACTCGGCGATAAATATCGCGAAAATTTCCCGAGGTGAGATAGCACGGCCGTAAGATGCATCACCCGTGCTGTCAACCGCATAGCAATGAATGCCGCTAATGCAAAGCATAATAATATCATTGATATGTAGAAGTCTTACGGTGAAGGAAAACATCGTGAGGAAACCTGCGCACGCCTGCGAAGAGATTCAAAGGTTGTGCGTGAAGTCGTTCAACCCGCACTGGGCCCGCGTGGACGACTAAGGCCTAATCACCCTATACGGGTAAGCGCGTGCCCCTCGGTGGGGATGTTTAATGAGCTGATGATGAAGATATGTAGAAGACAGCGTAAGCGATAATATACAAACTTGCTTGGGGCATCAGCATTCAAAGATCTAGATTCCAAACATACACCGTCGACAGTGACCCTTATGTGACGATCTGAGAGAAAGCTGGAACCCCAGTTGCACAACCTCCCGGAAAAGCCGTTTTTTATGTAATAAAAATACTGATGGTAACTGATACCAACAACTGATAGTCAGTTATTATCCGCCATCAATGCCGCACTGCACAGAAGAGACCTAAATTTAAATAATATATTATATATTATGATGTCTTATCAATATTTTAATTAGGTGCTTCAGGAACTTTTGAAGTGAACGTAAGCAATTATTAAGTATGTAAACTTTAACCGTTTAAGAAGCGCACACAGCAAAAGCTCACAGAAGGAAAAAATCGCCCGGTTTTGTAACATTCTTCCTAGGATAAACAATAAACTAAGTATAATTAATTATAGATGCACAATTACGAAAAACCGTCAAACAAAAAATGTCCCAGCCGTTCTACACATACGTATAGGTATTGTTATGTTTTAACATAAAATTGTATATTAAAATTATGACCTTAACGCGTCATTATAAATTGGGTAATTAAAGCACAAGCATACTATTATGACAATGACATGTAGCGACGTGATTACGAATGAAAATTCTGCCCAACTGACGCGATGGGCAGAATTTTGCCGCAGACACTTTTTCAGGGATTATAGTACATCTACATAGTTAGTTTTTTGTTTGTCTAACCATTCTGCCTTGCTGCTCCGCTCCTATTAAAGTTAGTTAGTGTGATTATATATATCTTATAGCCTTTAACTATAAATATAAGCTGTCTGAAAGAATTTTTCAAATTTCATGAGATTAGCACGATCAAAAAACAATTTAACTCTTCAGCTTATATCTATACTAATATTATAAAGCTGAAGAGTTGGTTTGTTTGAACGCGCTAATCTCAGGAAGTACTGGTTCGATTTAAAAAATCTTTCAGTGTTAAGCTATCTAGCTTATTTATCGAGGAAGGCTACAGGATGAGCAATAGAAGCGGAGCAGCAATGAAGAATGTTTCAAAATCGGGGGGAATTTTTCATACTTGGTGCTTCCGCTTCGTAAACGGTTAAAGTTTCACAAAAGTTATGTATGAGAGTATTGTTCCCTTTTTTAAAGGTCTACAAAAAAGTCCGCGACAGCATATGTCTATTTTTTGAGGTTAGCTCCCTATAAATTTATTTTTTGCTAATTTTTTTTTATAAAATAATGCATCATTTGCGAAGGTGTTTTCATAAATATGATAATAATATTATATAGATAGGATTATAATCCTTACCCAAATAAATACTGAGTTTATCACAAGTATTTCATTCTAAATCAGTTTCTTTATTATAAGGATACATTTTTTCCAACGAAATGGCTTTTTCCATCGTTACAGGCTTTTCGGTACAGTTATCTTTGATTTATTCTGTCAAAGTCTGAAGAACTTCGTGCCAAGAATCTCTAAAACTTTAACAAGTATCCTCTCTTGCTGATCAACGTGCAACGTATAAGATTCACTATTTTCAGGGTTTTGCTATTCCAGATTTCACTCATTAATTTAATCGAGTTTATAAAAAAACGTAATTTGCCCGAAGCATTATGAAAAAGCGACCAGCTTCTGTCCACGAAGCTGGCAAGTAATAAAAACCATTTTTCTGATGCATTTTTCTGATCTACATGATTGCAAACGATTTAAACATAAAGGTGTATATAATATAAATATTTATTATAATTAATTCTTGAGATAATATTTATTATTGACTAAATCTCTCTTTAACCTATCACAGTCCACTGTTGGACATAGGTTTTCCCCATTTTGCTCCAGCCTCCACCAGTGACCTTTCGCAAGTCGTCGGTCCATCGGGCTGGAGGGCGTCTGCTCCAACGACCATCGGTTCTCTGCGACATACGTGACCAGCCCATTGGCACTTCAACTTGCTAATCCGTCGGTAAATTTAGCGCTCTTATGGATAAAATCTTTTTTTTAACTTCAAAATGGTGTTCAAAATCCGCCCTTTTGAATTTTTATGATTTTAACCCACCAGTGTACTCAGTGACACTCGCGCTATGAAGACAATTGTAACAATAACTCATATGTTATAATCCATCAAGCCGTTTAGTATGCAGCAGGGAACTAAGAAATCTACAAACATACTTAAGTACGCTTAAAAAACATAACCATCCTTCGGCAGTCGGGTAAAGTACTACAATGGTAAAAAAAAATCACTTTTTACGACCCCTCAACTTGAATCAACGATTTCTCGAAAACAGAAAGCGATATTAACAAAATTTAATAAACGTCACGGGATATTTATTACAATTTGTAAAGAGCAGGATCTAGCTATTTATAATGATGCTATAGTAGCGCACTCTATTATGAAGTCGTACGGTGCGCGGGCCGATGAGTCTCGCGGAGTAGTTAGTTATGTGAGTGGAGAAAAGCTGAAGATAAATTGTTTGACACATGAAGTAGATAGTTCATTAAACTAAAAAACTATGATTATTAAGTACTAGCTGTTCCCCGCAGTATTATCCGCGTTATAAGATTATTGACGACCCATTAGATGTAGCAGTTGAGACGTCGGCTACTATACCAAGGGTTCCGGGGTCGATCCCTACACAAAACAAACATTTGTGTGCATGTCTGTTTGAATTGGACTGGGTGTTTTCTATTTATGATATGTAGGTATTAACAAATAAAATGTCTAAAAGTATGTTTATCAGTTATTTAGTAACCGTAATACAAGCTACACGCTTAACTTGGGGCTAGATGGCGTTGTTTGAATGTCAAGGGTTATTTATGTTATAGTCTCCCGCAGTATAACATAACCTAAAATCAACGACTTCTGCAAAAATAAAAGTAGCTTATGTCCTTATTACATCAGCTATCTGCCAATAAAGGTCCTGACAAATTGGTCCAGCCGATGCAGATATTACCTCGAACAAACAGACAGAGACAAAAATTTTAAAAAATGTTGTTTTGTTGTTAATATCGTATATATATCCATATGTATAAAGTTAAAATGGTTATTTCAATATTACAAACAGTCAATCCAATTTTATTTTTATGTATGTATAGATTACTATATATCGTCATCCTAAACGTATGGCGTGTGCCGTGTGTAAAACGTGAAAAACAAGCTGAGCTCGGTTAAAGGGCGCAGTACGTTTATAAAAATAAATAGTTGTTTTCATTATAGTTTGCCCTGTCTAAGTACATTTCTAATGTACGAGAAGGTCGTGAAAATCCCATATCTTTATTATTTTTTGTACTTCTATTTATTTTTAATACCTTTTGTAAAATTTGTGTGTCTCAGAATAGGCAAAAAAAAAATCGCATCCTGAATCACTTATATCTAGTGAATTTAAGCCCGTTTAATTTTTAGTCATCCCGTTCACTTCATAAAATTATGAATACCAGGCCGCTAAAGGTAGCTTGGATTATCTAGTGAAAATAGTACTCATAGTTAAAATATAATTATTGTATGCAATTTTAATTTCCAGAGATTCATAGCGCAGCCACTCTATAAAATATTAGCAAACAAAAATACCTAAGTAATACAGAAAAATTAAACAAATTTCTTCCACTAACTAGGTCATATTAGAACATGCCTTCTGGATTATCAGCAACTAAACACTAAATAAAAGTGTAGACATATGAACCTAGTACTGACCTGAGCATTGCGTTACTAATTAACAGAAATCGATACTAAAGAGTTTATTTATGTTCTACGGATGTTACATTTTTGATCGGTACTATGTGTAGTGTTTTGTGGTAGGTATTTCATCCTCCCGCAATAAACTTTTGAATCTAGTTTCTTCTTGCATGGGAAGTATTAAACTAGATGCAATCATTTTATTGGTTATAATAAATAGTATTATTTTTGTACCTATTTCATTGTAAGTTTATTATCAATATGTGTATGATGAACACTGTCGGCTACGTGGGAAATAGGCGCCTTATCAACAAATATATAATATGACACCGATGTTCTGAAATCAATTCTAGTTTTCTTTAATGCACAAAGGGAACCGTTGTTTCATTAATAAGTACTAATACCCTTACATAATAAAATGTTATTTATTCGAAACAACAACTACAATAATTACGTTTAATCTTCTTACATGGGCTCTCAAGCTACAAACAAACACTTGCAAGAGCATCGATCGTCTGACGCAACACTATCAATAACTATAAGTAAATAAAAAAAACAGTCCAGAAGAATGAGATTATTATACGATTAAGAAATAATATACATAGGTACCTACTTATGAAGCAAGATAAATTTATGAACCTTATGGCATTAACATTATCACATATAGTTTGTCAATTTTCAGTAACGGACAATGGAAATGTTATGTAGCTAGCTGTTTACACATATTTTATTAGTAATGTTAATAGGCGAATATAAATTATCCTAAATATCTATCGACTTATAAAATAGAATCTAAACTTTTAGAGGTTGTTAAAAATTTTTGGCCATATTTTTAAATAATAATTTATACAGGGGTTTATATTAACTATTTTTATCTTTGATATAATTTTGTAAGTTCATTACAAAACTTTCGACATGCACGTAGTGCTAAATCGGTACGTGGCCATATTCACACCATCCGTGAGCAGCCTCAAAACCGGCACATTTATTTTATTAGTAACATATACTAAAGGCACACAATGATCGACGTTTAATTACAGAGATATATGTGTGGATGCACAGTCAGTGTAACATACGGCTTCTATGTACATCGCAGACCTAATTGGAATCTATTTTGAGATAATTCCATGTACCCGGCCTAATTAAAACACTGCCCTACTAGATAGAGGCATTTAACTAAGACGTAGCACTCAGTTCGTGGTCGCGGCGTGTGCGTCGCCCGGCTGGAGGAGGTTCACTGCGAGGCGGCGTCGAGGCGCAGTTGGTCGGCGAGGGGGTGCGCGTGCTCGGGCGTTCGCTCGTCGGGCCACTTGACGACAACGTTGGTGCTGGCGGGGGGCAGCGTGACGGGCGGCTCCACCACCACGGGCAGCCCGCCCTCGCGCTCCGGCAGCACGTGGCCCAGGAGCGCGCCCACGCGCTGGTACGTGAGCGGCGTGTCCGCGACATCGCCACGCGCCTCCATCACCACGGGGCTCTTCTGCGGCACAATGTCATTGAGCTCGCGCATCAGCACCGGCGCCGACGTCTGCGTCGCCACGCACGTCGACACACCGCTTACACGCGCGTTCAGATTCTCCAGGACAGTCATCAGCTCGTATAGACGGTCGTCGCACAGCACCGGATTGTCTGCAACCGAGCGCGCTTACTGTCACGTATAGTTTACCAGTAAAATCTACTTAGTTTATCATCCGCCAATAAACATTAACCAGTATAAATAAATATATAGGAAGAAAATTAAAAGTTCGCTTTGCGCTTAAAAATGCTTAATGATGCATGATACATTCGCCGTGCTACTATACTAAAATAAGAAAATACTTCAGCACTTCGGTGTAGTACAACAATATGAAACAATCAAATGAAATCGCAATGCTGTAACTATTTTTAAATCAAGTTATTCGTACACAAATTCCAAACTCACCTTGAAGATAAATCTTCAATATACTAGGAACTCCATTTATAGTGCATCTTGACTTCGATACCAGATCATAATTCACCGTTTGGATTTGGTTATAAGACAGATCGGCCATACATAGAGACGGCAAACCGTGGAAGTCTTTATCCAGCAATGTGATGTTATTGTGATGAGCTAACAGTTCTTCAAGGGATGTTAAATAAGTCTGAAATGACCAATGGTTGGGGTTATTTATACGGCCGACAGTAAAGTATTTCGCAATAGCATACATTTGTTAAGTTCAAACAATTCGCAAGCGCCAGCAACGCTTTAGTGCTACATTCCATGGGTGTTAAACCTCATAATAATAATATTACAAACCTTAGATGTTTCTTCCAATGAGGTAATGTGATTGTGCGATACATCTAGTAATTTTAATTCATCGAGGCCGATCAAATCATCTGGGGATATTTGTTGCAACTGATTGTGACTAAGGTTGAGCCTCAAGAGACCATGCAGTCCCATCAATGCCCCTCCAGGCTCAGAATGTAATTGTGATCCAATCGCAATTCGAGCACACGTGTTTCGACATCAACTAAATTCTGTAATCGAAATATGGCTCCGATAAGTATTTGAAATAGGCCGTACTTAAGCAATATAAAAATTATTGTACACAGTCTTTATTCATTCCGTCATGGCAGCCGATGGCTAGAATGGCCGACGGCCGTGAAAGTGATACAAACGCAACTATGAGTATTGCAATTGTCTGCCATCGGATTAGTGACCAACAAATGTATAATACCATCTCAAATCTTTTCGAGCTTAGAAAGCAAACCGTTAGTCCCGTCTTCTGTCTTAACATGGTAATCGCTAAAATCAACCATGCCATATTCTAGTGTGTCATGGCCAATGCTCCTATAGCCTTGCTGCTTAATGAGGATCCTGAGCCATCCAGAGTGACATTATAGACTAGTTCCAAGAACTACCTAGTACCAAGTTTATTTGAAACTGTTTCTTAAAATTTAAGTTTAGTCTTAACAATAAAATCTTCAGGTTTTCCTCTCTTAATTTTCATAAAGTGCATTCACTACATTGAAAATGTTTTAGCGATCACGTTTATTCACGTTATAACGTTATTGTTTTCAGCGAAAGTGCGACATTTCTTTGGTTGCTTTCCGATCAAACAAACACGTTCTAGTCAAACAAATGTATACGATGGTGAAAATAATTTAATAAGTCAAACACTTTTAAAAGTATAAAAATGACGAAAATTGAGGTGAACTTTTCACGACTTCTTCGAAAATTGTATATATGATTTCTCGAAAAGGAAAAGCGATATCAACATTATAATAGTATTGAATTAAGTAAAAATTTTAAGAAATCAGGTTGCAGCTATCTTTATTTGTTTAATCTGTAGGTACTCGTAGAAGCCCGCTCTCTATGATGGAGTAGGGCGGTGCGCGGACAAATGAATTTCGCGGAGTAGGTACTGTCATGTGAGTTGCAATGCAACAGTAAAATTGATGACTTTACATATTAATATCATGTTTTTCGGCATGTGTGGAATTTGTTAGCACATAAAAAATAAATTATGAAAATATTAATAACAGAAAAATTATATTTATTTCAGTTCTGAACACCAGTGACGAAAATAGCTCTTTAATTGATCGCATAATGTTTTTATGATATAGCACATCTGCTGCTGTTGAGAGGGACGTGACTTGGACAAAAAGCTGAGCTTAGGTAAAGGGCGTAGTCCGTTTATACAAAATAAAGGTACTCGCATACTACTAATCCTTGTGTAGGTATGTGTATCTCTTGCGTAAAAGGTTGTTTTCATTATAGTTTGCCCTAAGTGCATTTCCAACTTTTGGTATAGAAGTTCGTTAAAGGCACGAGATCTGTGAATTTTGCCATATTATATCATAAACAGATATTTAATATTACACACCTTGACACAGCCTCAGGTATGGTATACCTAATTTATATCCTGGAGCGTGTTACAATAAAAGACGGCAAAATTGAAACAACAACCAACAATTGTAACGTGGCATGTTTGTACGAGTACTAGCAGAATGTACACTAATATTGTTAAATGACATGTGAAATATCTATTTTTAATGCTTGTTAATAAAACAGGAATATATTTTAAGGAATTTGCTTTTAAACTAGAAAATATTTTATGAAAAAAAATTTTTGCGTTGGTTAACAGCTGTAAGTATATAGTATATCCAGTAAGTATTATGCAGCACCAAAACTAATTTGATTTATGTCAAGCAAACTGTATTACGTGCAATACAATTTACCTTTTCTTAATTCAAATATCACACTCACCTCCATATTCCCCGTAAGATGACTTATTTTATTATGTGACAAGTCTATAACCGATAACCTTTTCAATCCTTTGATCTCTTGTAAGGAAAATTCCGTAAGGAAATTGTGCGTTAAATTGAGATATCTTAACGATTTTAAACTTCTGAGCGATCCGTTCAGTGACTTCAGTTGGTTGTAAGCTATATCCAGGTCGGCCAATTTCTCTGCTTCAAGAAATTCATCTTCAGCTAACTGCAAAAACCAAAACGTTTGTTGAGGACGTGGTCCGGTGGTCGTATTATTTGTTTTAGGAATACAAAAAATATATATATTTCATCATTATCATTTCAAACGATTATTTTTCGTATAGTTAAAAGTTTCGATACGAACCTAAATAGAGTAGTTAAATAAAGTTACCTACATATTATTTGTCATATACCGTTATCTTAGTTTCAAATAAAATTAAGAGCACAACTTACATATTCAATTTTGTTAAATGACAAACCAATTCTTAGTAATCTTTTGGATTTTTGTAAAGCACCATCAAGTGATTTGATTTTATTTCCATAAAAATATAGAGTCTCCAACGATGGCATTTGTTTCATATCTTTTGGTAAGTTTTGCAATTCATTATGAGCTGCATGAATAAGTACAATTCTCTTGGCTTTCTGAAACAAAAAACTTTGAATATAAAAGTCTTTTTCGGAAACTCTTCTTGATTTTTCCGATAAAAACGGTGACATGGCAGCAGTAACGTCACCCCTAATATTATTATGTTGGCGATACACGATTATTATTTATCGTATTGCTCTCAGGTAAACAATAAATTAGTGCAGATAGTAAACATTCTGAAGAAATAATTATAAGCATCTTGATAACATTGTTGTCACTTCTACTAATAAAATTGTTTTTCCTATTAATTCTGGGTTTAGTAATTATGTCATAAAACCGCCTCGAAATTTATTTCTTCTGGAAAATGAGCCAAATATTTTACCAAAATTATTAATCTTATTCCCCCTTAGAAAATCAATAAACTAACTAGATTTACCGTCCCACTCAAAAAGTGTTCGCGGCAAAAATTTGCCCATCACGTCAGTTGGACAGAATTTTCGTTCATAATCACGTCGCTCGCTACATATCATAATGACCTAGTAGTGCGCTCGTGCTTTTGATTTTGTACTCTTTCAATGACACATTAAGGTCAAAATTTAAATGAATAATTTTACGTTCAAAATTAACAATAACTTTTAGATGACAAATAAACTAACTAGATGAACAATCTCACTCAAAAAGTGTCTGCGGCAAAACTCTGCCCATCGCATCAGTTGGGCAGAATTTTCATTCATTATGACGTCGCTCCCTACATGTCATAGTGACAGAGTAGTATGTTCGTGCTTTTGATTTTGAA
Organism: Leucinodes orbonalis; assembly: GCA_019425675.1. Classification (NCBI taxonomy): domain Eukaryota; kingdom Metazoa; phylum Arthropoda; class Insecta; order Lepidoptera; family Crambidae; genus Leucinodes; species Leucinodes orbonalis. The sequence goes on along the minus strand of PQWD01005364.1, from coordinate 53,476 downwards.
ACCTTTTGATGACGCCTTAAGGTCAACATTAAAAAATATAACAATGAGTCAACGTACTAGTATGTGTCAAGCGGCTCATATTTTTAGGGTTCCGTAGCGAAATGAAATAAAACGGAACCCATATATATTCATAAAGTCTGTCTCTCTATCTGTCTGTATGTCTGTCTGTCCGCCCGTACGTTGCACCCTTTTGTCTCCGAAACTATAGTTACTAGTTGGAAAAAGTGTTCCCCTCCCCTCTAATTTTTAAATTATGTTGTTGATAAAATAAATAAAAAATTGCACCATGAAATTGTTAGATAACAACGAAATTCAGTTTAAACGATTTTTGGTGTGTAGTTCTTTTTTTATACGTCATAAACGGTGAACCACATTTTTTCATGTTAAAGTTGCAGTAGTTGCCTTAGTAAATAAAAAATATTTTATTTCATGTTACTTGCTGCTGCGGAACCCTCCACGGGCCAGTACAACTCCCGTTTGGCCAATATTTTTTTGGTTGATATTTGTTCGTGATTATGCATTAGGTAGTTTATCGAAACAATAACTATACATATGTGTCATGCATGAAGCTCGGTCATTTTTTGGTCGACGTTTCTGCGTGATCTAGGTGCCTTATTGTTGATCTAACTATTCCCCCTACATTCATCTACTCGCATATCAACTACCACTTTAAGACCCGTTACAGTCCACTCTACTTGACCTAGGGTCTCTCCACGTTAAGAAAGGGTACCATTATCTCAACGCTTGGCAGGTAGGTAGTTTGGAGATAGCGGTACCTATAAAACGTTAAGTTTAATAAGCCTTTTATTTGTAGCTACATAGTTTTACTCCAGCAGATTTTTATTATCTTCTATAGGTAGACATTTGACCGCCACCTCACGTGATGGTAAGTGATGATGCGGCCGAGGATGGATCATGCCTGTCTAGAAACAGCTATTCACTCTTGCCTTCAAGACGGCCACATTAAAATGATAAGGAGGCAAAGTTCCATTCCTTTGCGGTGCGCATTAGGAACGAGGCACCATAGCGGGCTGTGCGGATATGTGGAATGTCGACTACGTTAGGATGGAACACTCGCCTGCGTCTTGTATACCGATGGTGAAAAGGGGCTGGTGGAATTAGTGTATTTCCATCACACACTTACCGAAATTAAAACTGTAAAAACCGACAGCCGCGCAACTCTATGACGATGCTCGAGGCATTGCAGCTTAGGGTCAGTCAGAGTAGGGTCGCCAATGAACCGCTCAGCTGTATATGGCTCGTATTTAGCTGATCGATCTCATAAGTGGCATAAGATTTGGAATTCTTACTGCTGAACCTAAGTACCTACCTACGCGTTTATACTCGTACATACTTGCAAATAAACGTATACTCACAACAGGTAGTTCATTATCTATGGATTTAAAATTATTGGCATTAATAAATATCCACTCGAGGTCCACCAAGTCTCGGAGAGCTCCATTTAAAGAGCTCAGTTTGTTTATGCCAAGATGAACGTGCTTAAGAGCTTTTGGTACTGCGTCCCTTTCAATCTTCGATATCTGATTATCGGCAACTAGCAGATGTTCCAACTCTTGAATATCCTGAAATCAATTATTTTGTGACTGTTAATCTTAAATTTCAGATTCATAAAAAGAAGTGTTTAAGTTATGTTACTTAATAGGTTGGTTTGTATTCAAATTTGTTTTGTTGGTAGAAAAAGCTCTGCTTAATCCATGTGTAAAAATAACTTGACTTTTATCTATACTAATATTATAAAGCTGAAGAGTTTGTATATTTGTATAATATAAATATAATGACGCGCTAATCTTAGGAACTACTGGTCTGATTTGGAAAAATATTTTCATGTTAGATAGCTTATGTAACGAGGAAGACTATATATCATCACGCTGTGTACAATAATAACAGCGGAGCAGCAAATCAGAATGTTTTAAAATCGGGGGAATGTTTTACTACTCAGAGGTTTCGCTGCGTGAGATGCATAAACGGGAAAAGTTTCTCAAAAGTCATGTATGAAAGTATTTTTCTTCTTCTTTCTACTTTTATGGCATTAAGCGTGTTCAGTATTATCCCATTTGAAAATTATAAAAAAATCCACAAAAAGCATATGATGTTGCTGTCTATCTTTTAAGGTAATCTCACTTTAAAAGTTTCCTCTAAGGCAAACCCAGTTTGTTCTAAAATAATACATTATATTCGAAGGTGTTTTCATAACCATGATATTTTATCCATATCCAAATAAATACGTCATTCATCACAATTATTTAATTTGAAACAATACTACCCTATATATAATTTGATTTAAATGGATATCTAGGAGATATTGCAGTTTTTACTCCACTTCATAAACGAAGTGGCAGTACAAAGTTAGCGTTAGCATAAAAAAACTATTATTCCACGTATACGATTCGCGCGCAAAAGAAGTATAGTAGTAGACCGATTTATTTCAAGTGTTTAATAGTCAGTACTATTTTTAGTTTTAAAACAATTAGGTTCTGTCATCAATCAAGTCAATTTTTACTAACTTTGCATTGGGTTGTAAGATCTCACCATTGTACGTGGTGAAAATATGTCCACAGAAAGCTAAGAATCAAAAAATCATGTTTGGGATTAAAGTACTTACTCTAAAATCATCTTCTGTTAGCTTGGTTATTTTGTTCCTGCAGAGGTCCAAAGTCTTTACATGTGGCAAGTGACGCAGAACGTGCCTCGGCATATCAGGCAACGAGTTGTCTGCCAAACTGAAGTATTCGACGAGGTCTAATTTCGTAAATACGCTCTCTTTTAGCTCACTGAAAAAGAAAATATACATGTTAGCATTGCAAACATTCCATTACAATGTTTTAGGGTAGATTTAGATTCAAGACTGATAGTTTTTTTTTTAATCCTTAGATTCTGTGTCCCGAAGTTTTCATAAAAATAATTGTTTATGGTCATGAACCGTGGTAAAAGTGCATTTCTATAATATGTAATTTTGTGTTGTATTAATGTGCCATATATACATTTCGAGGACAATGCTAACCTCACTTTGCATTTGTAAATATTGTAGATACTTCCGTACCATGAATACCATGGTACTCCCAAGGGCTACAAAGTTAATTTCAAAATGAATATGTCTGTGACCTATTAATAAGAAGAATACAGAATAAAAAAAGGAAGACCATTGAAAAAAAATGTTTCAGTGTAAGATAACAGCTACCTATATCACATGTTCGTATCAGTTGACTCCGAGCACAGTCAACCGAAGAGTAAAAATAATTTCTCGGTACAAATATAACTTTTTTATCTTACACGATGTAACACGAGACCCTATTGTATCAAGTATTATTTATAGTTGAATCCTTTTATCGACCGTTTAAACATGATTTGACTATGAGACCGAAAAAGAGTTACATTAGTTTTACCATGTACCCATATGAAACAGCCATCCAAATCGAATAAGTGTAGCTAAAAATGTTGAAAATTATAAAAACAAAACAATTTTTTAGTAAAAAATAAATTTTACATGACATAAATTCCGTTTCCAGACTTATCTGGCATATCTACGACGTCACTGCAAATAATGTACTTTCATATACACAATCCACCTCTAAAATCATATCCATAATATGAACTTTAACCCGGCGTTCATCGCAGTAATTTGTCTCAGAGATAAAAACTAAACAAGAAAACACTCACTTCTCAATTCAGAGGCGCTAGTCTAGCATTAAAAGTAACGAAACCATTTGAAATAACTACATTTACATTTATTATTTAATCAGTGTTTGTTTGTTATTTTCATGAGTTAGGTTTGCTATATTAGTAAAAGCGTGTTAAGAAAAAAGTCTCCTGAAATTTATTGTATAAAAATGTCAATAATACCTAAAGAACTGTGAGTGATGCGGCATGTGCTGTTTGAGTAGATATAGCAATTGATTACTCTTATAATGACATAAAATAAATAAATGATTTTTAAAAGCCCTATCAAAAGTGATCGTCATAAGACAATATAAGCTTGCTTGTCTTTACTTGCAAATTTAATTGCAAATTACTAGGGTATTCCATCGGCAATATTGGTTGGTCTGCTACTATGCATAGAGTACGGTGTGATGCAGAGTGACGCCAGTTTAGTAAACACTAATGTGAGAGGTCAACGTTCCGGGGTTATCGCGGTAAGGGCGGCGCCAAACGGTCGCATGGTCGTCCGCCGCGTTCCAAGTGCCATCTTACGCGCCACCACACGGAAAAATTACAATGTACGCAACAAGCATTTTTCTTTAACATTACAATAACCGTATAAGTGGCCAGTTGTAAGAAATGAAATAATCACAAAGAGGTGCAATGAGCTAAAAAAATATCTTTTTTAATAAAAGCTACATATTTTATTTCAAATATAAATGAAATACAACTTGTAATGGGTAATAGATATGCATAAATATGCGGTACGATATCTAAATAAACAACATTAAAATCAGCTGACTAGGTGCAGGATAAAGTCTTATCACATTCATGCTGCGTGAGTTTATTGAAATCTATTATGTACGGTTTTCATTATGTAATAAACATTATATTTCATTTTCATGCACTAGCGGTGTGGCATATGTACTCACTAACGGGCTTTACCCTCTGATTGTGATTGACCTCCACTTGAATCCTTAACGAAATTCCTCGCGGAAATTATTAGTATGTATTTGCTTTCCAGTTTTTCAAAAACGTCACATATAGCGTGATACATACGTTTTGATTACTCTAAGAGTATCATAATATGAACAATTTATTTGATTGTAAGTAGTAATTGCACATTTTTTGCACAACATTTTAACATACCAAGATGCTAAACAAAGAAGCAAATGATAACTAGCTCTACAAATTTAAATGATTGGTATTAAAAAGGATATTTGAAAAAAGTTGGTTGTAATTTATAAAAATCTTTAAAACACTAAATTAATTAAGTATGCAACGTAAAGACTTATTTGTAATATATGCATAATATAGAGCTTTTACAGGCAGACAGCTTAAACTCCCATGAGTGCAGTCTACTCATGCTAAAAACTACAAAAAAATATCATCGTTTTCTACCTATAGCTATCGTACTCAAGTAATAAAGCAAGTAACTTAACAAAGGATAGATTTTACCAATTTAAGAAGCCCGCTTATGGTATGTCGCGCCCAGTAGAAAACGAGGCTCTAGGTGTCGTGAAGCGACAAATGAGAAGACCAATAATAGAGGGATATGGAATTTAATATAAAAGACCTAATACAAATTAACTAAACGTGGATGGGAATGAGTGGAGGTGTAAAGTGAGAGGTATGTATGATGAAGGTGTATAGTGTGGTAGCTTGTATCTTCCTTGTTCGTCTTCTACAGCTTAGGATGCACAAGGAATCTGCAGGGATGAGCACGATGGCACGAGCAGTGAGTTTGAGGCGCCGTGGAGGGCTTGATTCCACAGAGCCGCGTAGTATTAGGGCGCTTCCAGGGATTCACTGGCACCTGGTGCGCGTCAGCTCCGGCGATAGGACACCCGAAGCTCCAATAGTTTGGCTTCTCACGTAACAGCCTCGGCAGCAGCAGCGGCAGCAGCGATTTGTGGAATGTAAATGAGAGTTTGGTATATTATGATTCTCCACAAAGAATAGACTCGTATCAGACTAGTAAAATAATCCAAAAGAAACTGGTAAAAGAATGAATCGAAAAGCCTCAAAAGAATGAATCGAAAAATCCTCCTACAGCAGCCAAAGGCCTCTATTTATATCAGCCTTTGACAACCGTCAAATTTCAAATCATTTCTATTTAATTTCGAAATAAATTAGATTTTAACGTAGGTCATATAGCTAAAATAGGGAATTTAAGAGTAAATTGAACGTTGCTAGGGGAAACGTCATAGATATAAACAAACATGTCAAATAAATGAAAAAGGTGATTTAAATCTCTAAAAAGGGTGAAAAATATAAAAGATTGGATGGAGAATGAAGGAAAAATGATATGGCATCTAATGCAATGGGTCCGGTTCATATAAGTTTTCCCGGACCGAAGTTATTGCGACTGAAAGAATCGAGAGTAAATGCATAGTGATATTAAAGTGAAAATAATGAAAATGATTATGTAAATACATACTGTAAAATGAAATAAAAGTAAATAATAAAAATGAAAAGGTTAGTACTACATTTCCTACATTTCCCCCAAAACCCCAGAAAAATTTTCGACTAGAGAAAATTTTTATAAGAGAAGTCCGAATAGTAACCAGGGAACACTGCTTCACACATCCATACAACCTTACATTGATTCAAACTTCTTCACTCATGCTATCATTCATACCATAAGGGTGGAGTTCACATTCTATGACTGCCACTCTAGAAGGAGGTTCCAAAATAACAATAGGCTTATTTATGAGGGAGTTGTCATCCGCTCCACGAGTGGAAAAAAAAATGTAATCAGGGCTTATTTAAGGAGTGATCAGCCGCTCCAGCCTAGGCTTATTTAACGAGTTGCCAACCGCTCAAAAGAAAATAGGACAGCACATGGCAGTGCCGAAGGAGTCTAAGTAAGGCCATAGTAGAAGTAGTAGTAGTAGAAGGCCTTACAAGACAATAGTAGAGAACAAGGGCAATAGTAGTCCCTTGTTAAAAAAAGAAGAAGGGCAATAGTGGTCCCTTAAGAACATAAAAATCAATAAAAAAATAATTTAGAAGGTAGGAAAAGTAGTACTAAGTAAGGAATGGAATTATGAATCTAGTGTGAATGAATACAAATGTATTAAAGTAAAATATATGAATGTGGTAGTAAATAAATAAATGTATGGGCCAAAAAATGCCAAAGAGAAGATGATAATGAAAATACTAGATAAAGTATTGTTTTGGAATTTAGAAAAAATTAAGTAAAAATAGAATTAAGAATATAGATAGTAACTAAGATAATAAGTAAAAGTAGAATTACAAATATAGAATATTATAAATAGTTATACTTACAAGAATATGTACATGTATCTAAAAGAATATAATAATATGGGGAGATATAAAAGTATGATTCTAGGGAGATAAATGTAACAAAATGAAGTGAATGAGATGTGTGGGTTCTAAGAATTTGAAGTTGGGCGCCAATTTGTCGTGAAGCGACAAATGAGAAGACCAATAATAGAGGGATATGGAATTTAATATAAAAGACCTAATACAAATTAACTAAACGTGGATGGGAATGAGTGGAGGTGTAAAGTGAGAGGTATGTATGATGAAGGTGTATAGTGTGGTAGCTTGAATCTTCCTTGTTCGTCTTCTACAGCTTAGGATGCACAAGGAAACTGCAGGGATGAGCACGATGGCACGAGCAGTGAGTTTGAGGCGCCGTGGAGGGCTTGATTCCACAGGGCCGCGTAGTATTAGGGCGCTTCCAGGGATTCACTGGCACCTGGTGCGCGTCAGCTCCGGCGATAGGACACCCGAAGCTCCAATAGTTTGGCTTCTCACGTAACAGCCTCGGCAGCAGCAGCGGCAGCAGCGATTTGTGGAATGTAAATGAGAGTTTGGTATATTATGATTCTCCACAAAGAATAGACTCGTATCAGACTAGTAAAATAATCCAAAAGAAACTGGTAAAAGAATGAATCGAAAAGCCTCAAAAGAATGAATCGAAAAAGCCTCCTACAGCAGCCAAAGGCCTCTATTTATATCAGCCTTTGACAACCGTCAAATTTCAAATCATTTCTATTTAATTTCGAAATAAATTAGATTTTAACGTAGGTCATATAGCTAAAATAGGGAATTTAAGAGTAAATTGAACGTTGCTAGGGGAAACGTCATAGATATAAACAAACATGTCAAATAAATGAAAAAGGTGATTTAAATCTCTAAAAAGGGTGAAAAATATAAAAGATTGGATGGAGAATGAAGGAAAAATGATATGGCATCTAATGCAATGGGTCCGGTTCATATAAGTTTTCCCGGACCGAAGTTATTGCGCTGAAAGAATCGAAGTTACAAGCATAGTGATATTGAAGTGAAAATAATGAAAATAATATGTAAATACATATTGTAAAATGAATAAAAGTAAATAATAAAAATGAAAAGGTTAGTACTACATTTCCTACAAGGATACACCTATATGGCGAACTACTGTATGAAAACCTTCAATATGTGACGATTGTTGAAGAATAGCGTCGTAAGTAGTTAATTTTATCTCAGTAAACAATCATATGAAACTATAAGTGTCAAGTATTTCTTGTAGCGCGGGAGCCCCCAGCTCTCCACTCGGGAGGCCGAACGATTCATAATTGACATGCTCGCTTTAGGCCAAAGGGTAATTAAATTACAAAACGAGACCAGCAAATACAATTAAACGAACGGCGCTAGGCTGGGCCGGCTGTCATGTGTGATTACACTGTCAACGAGTTGACGGGCGGGCATGCAACTTTATAGATGCAGGCGCCAGCAAAACATGACAATGAAACATCACAATCGTCATGGACATCGCACCCATTTACCACACAAACATGCGTAAATAACAGGCCGTTTGATCAAGCGTCTAACTCGCACTTACACGCATAGATACCAACATCTTTCAATAATGGATTGGCCGACACGAAACTTTCCATAGCTATAAAACTAATTAACAATCGATTTGTTTTTAGTGCAAAGGGAAGTTATCGGTTTATACAACGTTTAATTTTACTTTTTTAGTTTGCTTGAAGTTATTGTCTAGTACAGGTTTTACATGGTCCTGCTAGTTCATGATTTCTAATTTTTTAGCTTTCACGTGAGTGAAGCCACGGGGCTTCGCTCACGTTAAGTTCGGGGTAAGACGGTTACCCTTTACTGATTAAGAAAACAGAATATTATTTTGCGCTGCTGTAGATATATTATATATATATCTTCCCATCGATTTTAGCTTCCTACCTGGCAAAATGTCCTATATAAAATTCCACCCCCTCTTTTATGGCTTAGGAAACTGTTAAACAAAAAAGAGATGTGTGAAATTATCTAAAGCCTATGTCTGTCTCCAGGTTGCCACCTATTACGCTACCAAATTTCAACAAAATCAGTTCTGCCGTTTAGGCGTAAATGCGCAATAAACAACAGACAGAATTACTTTCGCATTTATATATATATTAATATAAGAATGGATATGTACATTAACTGCTATTTTTAATAAATATTATAAAGCTGAGTCGCAAGAAATCATGAACTTATATGCGCATTATGCAAAGGTTACCAATGAACGTCAAATATCTTATGAATACTCCTAGGTACCTCTATACGTTAATGCTCTCAAATGTATGCGCTGTACAGGAAAAGAGATCGGAATATTGATGAAGTGGCAAACCCTGAAACTAATTCACAAAATCCAACGACAAAAAAGGTCCAGTCCACGATGAACTATAAAACTGATACAATATTATGTACAATACCACATTAAGTCTAACATGGGTCACTTTTCAACCATCAAAGGGATTCGAAAACAATTCAATTGTCGCGACCACAAACAGATGAACTGGATATGTCATATTTACAACCCAAGTTTAAGTCTATTTTGGGCAGGAGCTGGCAATAATCAGTAGAAAAATGTAAGTAAATAATTATAAGCAGACGACAGAATATCATTTGCAAGCCTGGCAGCCTTTAAGTAAGGCATCACTGCATGTTTTTATAGATTCAAGATAATAATAGTATGGTGTTTGTTTTGTAGGCTGTCCTAAATAAATAAATAAAATTTTATCATTATTTATCATTAACATTTCTTATTATAACACCTAATTTGGATAATTAGAAAAAAGTTATTACCAAATATTTATCAGTACAGTTTTCACCCACAGTCTGTGTACGATTCCACTTAAACAGTATTGATTAACCATTTCTCTAATAACAATCACGTGACATTGTAGCCTACATTTCCAATGTCTTTATCGGTATCGGGCTGGTGAATTCGGCGCCTTGAGCCAGACGTTAATGTTTCAAACTATAAAGCCCTTTATCAATCAGACTGTTACTTTGAACTCTAAAACTATGTAGGCATTTGTTGGTTTGACAAACAAAATGGTTCGTGTATATTTGAACAAATAATTATAATATTGAAGCTAATTTAAAAATGTTTGACTGATATATATTCAATCAGTCTTGCTAACAAAGGTTTTTGAATGAAGACATTATTTGGTGGGTTCCATTTCCATGGTGTCTGTGTCGGTAAGTGTAGAATTCCTCATTGTATATATACATATATATTGAAGAACAATTACGTGTGTGTTTTTACCTCCGACAACGATGATGGGCTGTTTTATGTTAGATAGACCGATTTTATTTACTTGAAAGGTGAATTATTTCAGTGATATACTTAATAGCCTTTACTTAATAGCCTTTTGTCATCCAGAGTCCACAAACGATCCCAAACTAAGATCACAGGTAAGTTGTGATATGTCAGGTTATTCACCAGCTCGACACAAGAGACAGGACACACGTGAGTCTAGTTGGTGAAGCTTAATATTAATGTAACTTATTATTTCATCATCTGGACACGCTAAGACTTTGCCGTGTGTCTACATAGTGAAACTCTAATTATCCTAGATCAAGGGTAATAAAGAAGAAAGAAGAGGGAAGCTCAAAATGATTATGTTTTGTGTATTTTATTTCGCGGAGAAAATCACGTCTTTTGTATTTATGTCATAAACGAGTAATTGCTACACAGTTATAATGGAACTAAAATGTAGTCGATTTTTTATATTGTTTATTCCAAACATCCTAGAATTTGCCAAGACTCTTGGGTTCCTTTATTGTAGACATTAAGTCTAAGCCAACAAGAAAATTTCATCAAACTCAATATGATTTGCTAAAGCAATGTACCCATCCATGGTATGTAATATTACTGGTATTTAATTCACGAATTTCCAGATTAGATATCCAAAACTGAATTCTATACTCATACGAAAAATTTTACATTCCTAAACCTAATTAAAACCGTTCCATTATTTATCTACATTTTACCACGCTCTTAGGATTCTAAACAATAAGAAGATCTAATATAATGAACTATGAGTAGCATATAAGTGAAGATTAAGATGAAACGTAGGTACTTCACACAAAAAAGAGATATAATGGCAATCTTGAAGAAACTGGTACCTATACATAGGTATTCCTTTCAGGACTCCCTGCTCCCCATCCGGGCAATGTACAGTTCAATAAAACTAATAAATAAAAAGTTATAATCATATTGTTAAGTAAATGGTCAAAACGGTAGTCCTCGAGTGGATATTTATTTTCTAATACTTAATGGGTTTAAGTTTTGCCTCAATCTCACCTGGTTGTAAGCACGTTTACCCAGAAAATGCCTCGGAAACACATTCGCAGGGTCCTCCCTTTTTGGGTTCGCACTGCGAGGGAGTAAAGCGCCCTCGCTTTACTACAGTGCGAACCCAAAAGGACGCAGCAATTATGGTGTGCAAGCATTCCCGGCGTCTAGCGATCCTAATAGTAAAATGAAGAGGGTTTCAAATCATGTAGATTTTACGCATACTCTCTAAAATATACGCCGATGCTTCAAACTCTTGAGTTGGATTCCAACGAGTGTCTATGAGTCTACAATACGCTCGTATGGGTCTTCGGTCCACCGAGAATAACTCCCCAAACAGCATGATTGCGTAGAGATCTGGTCACAACCTACCACGCGAGCCAAATTCAGACAAGTGATTGTTAGCAACTACAATTCTATGATAGTAGCCTGGTTCAATTTCTTAACTTGTCTTCTAAATCATGGACACCATTACGGTAGTTGAGACCATTGACCGTTGCTTAACTCAAGTTTGTGTACATCAAATCCGAACTCTGCCACTAGCCATACTATGTACGGGTCATTAGAACAATATCATATGTCATCCAACAATTACTACTCGTACAATAAATCATAACAGGTGATTTATTAAAAATGTACTGTGAAATGATCACAAAATAACAGCAAATTTCACGGCTGAGTGCATATTTTCGTGAAATTCTGTCATAAAGTTAAGCTATTCTACCGTAACTGTCCTGTCTCTACCCTGCCCATAAAGGGATTAACACATTTACGAGTAATAAAAGAAACACAGATGTTTTGAAGTTACGACGTCTACTGACGCTCGCAGTCCCAGAATACGTTAAGTTACACAGTTGAAACTCATTCTCATTTCATGCATTATGCAGTTTACCACATAGGTATAAACCCTGCAAGGGCACAGCAATAAAGTTTAATTCTTTTTTTTTATTCTTAAAAGCTGCTTATAAAATTATCACATAGGTATTAAATTAAAACATTAAAAAGCAAAACACAAAGAAGAAAATAAAATTAAATTAAAATATAATTGAGAGCGTCGGTGGCTCAATGGTGTGGACTGTCGCCTTCCTACCGGGAGGGCTGAGGTTTAAATCCAGACACGTACCAATGTGTTTTCGAATTTTCGAAAATAAATGTACGTTATCCGACGCTCTTACGGTGAAGGAAAACATCGTGAGGAAATCTTCATGCACGCCTGCGTTGAGATTCGAAGGTTGTGTATGAAGTCGTCCAATCCGCAGTGGGCCCGCGTGGACGACTAAGGCCTAATGACCCTATACGGGTAGGCTCGTGCCCCTCGGTGGGGACGTTTAATGAGCTGATGATGAATGATGATAATACCTTGGACATTTCTTTTAAAGATATGTCCAAGGTATTTTATTTTCATTCATATCATATCAAACGATGTATTGCTTTAAATCAAATAGTACTGTTAACAATACTACACTAGACTCATTTACTGTCATTTCATTTCTTAACCGAAAGGCTTTTACGAGAGGATATACTTGACTCTGATTCGAAGGTCTACAGTGCCAGATACAGATCCAGTAAAATAAATTAATAATTAGGTACTTCTGAGTTTCGGAAAGATTTACTGATTACTAAATTTCACATTAGTCGCGTCGGGTGCATGGTAGTGTTGATGAAAAATAATTGCAATCGCAATTTATGTGTCCTTGAACGCTTTTTTTCCTAGACATGCGTGTTATTTCTCATTAGGGGAGCAACCATGTCACCCCGTTCACTATAAACATAAAAAAAATACAACAATTTTTAAGCTATCTTCGAGAAGATGTATGGTGCAGTTTCAAATCCACTTTTAAAATCTTCGCTTCAGTAAGGTCGTTACGAAGCGGTTCCATTGACTAAAACACTAGTGAATCTTATATGTATTAGTAGATTATATTATAACCAAATATTAGTATTTGTTGCGATTCGTTTGTTACAATGATGTCTATGGCTACGATTTTATAAATATGGTCTGAAATTGCGACCACAACGACAATGAAATTTGTTTGAATTAAATCTTGCCAATTTTCTTTTGTGTAGTTGTAAGCATTTATCGTCTTTTCGTTTGGGTTTGATTTGATCAAAAGAATATTTTGAGTTACAGTTCAAAACATGGGTAAACCCAAAATGTATTTAAAAATAAGTTGACAAATGCGGTTCACAGAAAACAAAGCTTCAACAGTATGTATAGTTCTTTTAGATTCGGAAAAAAGTGGATGTGACATACGGACGGCCAGACAGACGGGTATGACCAATCTATAACCCTAAAAATTAACCAGGTGCGAGTCGGACTCGCCCGTGCAGTACATACATACGAACATAAAGTAAAATATTTTTTATTTACTTAGGCACCTACTGCAGGTTTAATATTAAAAAATAAAAAATAGTGGTTCACCATTTATGAAGTATAAAAAAACGACACACCAGAAATCGTTCAAACTAAATTTCGTTGATAGATTTTATGGTCATGTACATCATATATTTTTTTATTTATCAATCACATAGTTCAGAAATTAGGGGGGGGGGGGGGGCGGAGAATACATTTTTATCTACTTTGAAAGTGTCTCTCGCGCAAACAAATTTATTAAAAAATTAGAAATCTGGGTATTATTTTTCAAAATCTATTCATTGATACCCCAAAAAGGGGGGTTCGATAAAAAAAAAATAGTTTCAATTCAATCTATGAGAAACCCCAAAATATATCATTTTTTTCCAATTTCTTATCAAAACCTAATAGCGGTTCACAGAATACACATACTTAGAAAGTTTGAATAGTGTAGTGCTTATAGTTGCGGAGAAAAAGGGTGTGACATACGGACGGAGAGACAGACAGACTTGACGAATCTATTAGGGTTCCGTTTTTTTCCATTTATACGGTAACGCCAAAAGCTAATAAGTCAATACTTTGTTTTTAACCAATACAATGAATATACCTAAACTAAATTTAAAACATCAGATTCAAAATAAAATATTGAAACTAAAAACTAAAAACTTTAATACAATTCTGATTCTCGTTTCAGGCGTGTTATGCTCTAATAATTTGAATACGAATTTTCAATTTAGATACCTTATATATATATATATTATATATTATATATATATATTATAATATATATTAGATTGAAAGTAGATCTACATATAATAATAGTACAAATAGTAGTTAAATCCCATTTTCATATTATTCTTAAGGAAATCACTCTTCAACCTATCAAAGTCCACTGCTGGACAAAGGTCCCCAATTAGCGCAAGATACCCCTTCCGCTTTTCTCATGCAGCCTTCGATAGCGATCTTTCGCAAGACGTAGGGTCATAGGGCTGGAGGGCGTCCTACGCTACGCTTGCCAAGATACGTTCTCCACTCCAGAACCCGTCTGCTCCAAGGTGACGAGCCCACAGCCACTTCAACTTGCTGATCCGGCGGGCTATTTCGGTAACTTTAGTTCTCTTACCGAAAAAAAATATTTCTGATCTTATCCCTAAGAGATACCCCGAGAATAGATCCATTGCGCATTAAGTGACTTTGAACTTGTGAACCAATCCCGCAGCCAGTGTCCATGTCCCAGCAGCATATGTTAGCAAGAGTAAGACGTAATGCTCAAAGAGTTTCGTCATTGCGGAATTGACGTTAGGACTTGGCTTAACTTGGCGAATAACGCCCAAAACAACTGAATCCTCCTATTAGTCTCCCTCTCGAAGTTTTGCCGGCCAAGTTGGATGGTTTGGCCCGGGTAGATGTATTCCGACACAACATCGAGACAGACGCCATCGCCGCATATCGGGTGTGACATGAGATAGTCATTGAACATGACTTAAGGAAATAGATAAGCAAAAACGACAAGAAAAAGTTATAGTAACAGAAAGGCCGCTAACATCATTAACTTAGTTCGCACAATTTAGCAGTCCAGTCCATTTACAGTAACATTATAGATACCCTGTAACGGACTGTTTAATTCTCGGAAATCAAAAGTTACCAGCGAACTCTCTGTTTTGCGCTTTAATCATTATCAACAATTACATGACACTGAATGGCATTTATTTTGTTATTTAATGAAATTCGTTCTTTCAGTTGAAATACCAACTTTGGATTTGAAGATTTCCAAAATACTTTTATTGTGAGCATTTTTTACATGATCGGCGTTCTGAATTTATAATCATAATCAAAGTTGATTGGAGTACAGTTTATGTTACAGCTGAAATACTGAATAATCTTTTCCCATTCTTAAACTCCAATAACGTGAAATTGGAAATAAAATTTGTTTATTTTAAAATTTGTAAGCGTCATACTTCGCTATAACAGGCACATGTATTTACATTCTTGGAATTCCACAATTGTCACAAAAAGGTTTATTTTAATTTTAACCAACCCTTAAACATTATGGTTATACGACCAATAGTATAGGTTGTGCTTTAATCCATCATCCAGTTTCATGACAAGCATTATATATATAAAGAACGTACACACGGAAGATCCTGAGTTAAGACGTTTTAGTCATTTTCTTAGTTTAAGGAATTTGTCTGTTTTTTCTAAAGATTACTTTGGCATTGAATTAATCTAAATAAGAGCACCTTACGCTTGATATATAAGCACTGCCACCATTCGTATTTCTCTGCACTGCATCGAGAATCTATCTCAGTACTGTGAATCTTTTAAAAAATCGTTTTCCACTTTCAATTTAATTTGACACTGACTGTACCGTACAAAAATGACAATAGTAATTTTCCCATAGTAAACTATGTTTTACCAAATGGGATTAAATGTATGAAGGAATGAAATGTTTAGCAAACGCAACTTTTTGGTAGGTATAATTTGAGGTTTACGAAATGGGAAGTTTACCAGATGGAAAGCAGCCCACCTAAGTCCTGCCTGATCCAATGCAGTGCAGAGAAATGCAGAGAATGATTCAGGTACCGAAAAATTTGTCATCAGTCAATGTTGATCTGTCACTCAACATCGTTTTAATCCAGCTCTAAAAATTTAGGATAAGAAATTATGTGTAATGAAAATATGTTTCTGTTAATTTCTTTATTCATGAATTGATCAACCAAGGTCATGCATGGCCTCCAGGCCATGCTACTTTATCATTCTTAAAAGTAACTTCTCATTAATATTGTTCCGTTAAAATAGTATTTGACGAATAGCGAATTTTGGACTTAACTAGTCATTCTATTGGATGAATCGGATAAGTCACTCTATTTATAATGATATATCTATTGAAAAAATCATTAAATATTCAATGTTTTATTTTTCCTAGGATAGTGAACTCCACACTTTAGTACGATATTTTATATAAATAGAAATCTACTTAAATTTAACACCAGTAAAATAGATTTATGTAATTTAACAACACGTTTTTATAAGAGACAGATTATGGACGATGATTACTTTTAATAAGCTAATAACTAACTATTAAGTGGCACTCGTCATAATTGTTCACATTATTACATTAATTAACTCTAGATAAACTATTGTTATACGGGACAAATTAACACCATGAACGCCTGATATAGATATTTTGTTTGATTATATTACTTGTATTACAAACATATAAAGCTCAAATTTTAAATACTTCCTGCAGAATCAATATTAGAAAGTTATTAGAAAAGTTTGTTTCCCAGAACTGTTTATGTTAAAGTTGGCGAAATTCAGCTACAATTCGTGAATTTTTGGTTTTGACTCTAGTTACACTTCTATTCTACCTTTCAAAACGTTCTTTATTTTCATATTTCTATCAAAAAATAAAAATTGTATACAACTTATCTCAGAGCCAATGGATGAAAACTAACGTCAATTCTCCTGAAATACTGGCAAGATATTTCTCTAATGTTATCCTTTATTTTTAACATTAACCAACAATAAAAGCTTTGTTGCTACGGCATTGGTACATAATAATTGCCACCAATTCAGAACAAATAGACTTATATAACCCGTAGTAAAAATGATAATATCTTTTACTGTTATATGTATCAGTGTTTTAGCATACACTTAACTTACGAATCTATATAACGGGACAATAAGAATATAGTAATTTTCTACGTATATCTACAAAACATAACAATGCTTATCAAAATTGACAATGAATTGTTGGAGGTGGTCTTTAGAATCAAGCTTAACATTGGAACTTTAAATACCTTATGTTAGGTTCTTAGAAACTTACTTTTCTGGTATATCAATTATTTTGCAATAATTCCATTCAATACTTCAACAAAAGTTACAATGTCATGTCAAACGACTACTTTTGTACATAATATGACGTTATTTTGATAATTCATACTTATATTGTATGTAAGTATTGTATATATAATAATGTATTATCATTAATCGTGTATGCACCTTAAGTGCGATCACGAGTAGCAAGTCCACAAATATAAATATTATCCACAACAAACAATGGCCTCTGTAATTTGTTAGTACACCATTAATGGGTAAATATAGTGAATACGACACGACCAATATGATATCATTCAATTTTATACTGCTTTAGAAGCGACCTGCGATAACCCGGGCAAACTATCGACGCTTCGCCCTCGTCTACTAGGTGCCATACCCACGATCTGCCGACATCGACAACAAACTATTTAGCTTCAACAGATAGTATTAAACTTACATGGAAAGAAATGGGAACAACAACACCATTTTAACCACTCACATTAAATCATATATGTCCGAAAAAAACTTTGGAATTCCAGACTTAAATTTACTTGATTTTTCAAAAGAGACGTATGCGCCAATAAAGACTCGTCCAATTAATAATCTTAATAACCGTCAATGATGGTTGAAATTGCATAATCAACCGTTGACATCTAGAGTTCTTAAACACGCATTGTGGATTTCTTTTAGGATCTCCGTCTACAGATTATTTTATTTATTATCACATATCTAGTGAGTAGATAAAACATAACACATTGCCAAAATAAAAAAATTGGAGAAAATTGCACCATTTTATTTTAGTATCAACAATGAGCTTGGCTTAAAAATCTTAGAAGATCAATTGAATGGTCAATAAGGGTCGAGTTCACAGGTCAGGGGCAGCCTAATTGCTGCCTCATGAGATCCGAAATGGTAAAAATATAATAAAGCCCCTTGTTACTCGCCAGCATCGGCCATGTCAAGCAAAAACAAGAGGAACGTGGATTCTTGTCCACGTTTCTCGTTTTGCGCTTATATTCATTATAACTGTATGACACTGATAAGAATTATTTCAATAATAAACCCATTCCGAAGGGAAATTTACTGAGAAAGCGCTCGCGATCGGTAGCGATCGCGAGCGATTTATCGAAATAGTTCGAAATGTTTCGTGTACGCGATAGAGAGCTAATGCTCTATTATTTTGCATTGCACACTAGTCTTCGAGCGACACATTGCACCATAGTACGCCGGCAGCCCTGGAAAGGGCGCCGCCCACTCTTTCGATAATGACTCGATCCTCATCACTGTTATATTTCTCTTATCACAAACTTGTTGTTTTCTCATTCTACTTACACATTGTTTTGATGTTTAGTGGTTTCATTTGAAAAGAGAGTTTTACGCTGAAGCGCTTACACTTATTTTGCGGGTAGTTTACGGCTCACGCTATGAAGGAGTAGTATATCGTATCCAACATAAAATACTTTTTTGATAACTTGCCTTAAATTGTCGAAATTAAGTTTGAGTCTTGTTATGGAAAGGCCGAGTTCACGAAAGCTGTGGTCTGCGAAATCCGGTAGGCTCGAGTAGGAAATATCTAGTCCGATCTGGTCTCGGGGTGAACTTGTTGGTGAGGGCTCTGGCGATGTCTTCGTATGCGTTGATGCGTTGACAGACTACAAGTATGGCACCGGTGCCTTTGTTTGCGGCAGGTACAGGGTGAGATTTCCCTGCGCATGGCGCAGTGTAGGCTAGCACCAGCTCCGAGCTGTCCCGCCAGCGCGCACAGGAGCGCGGCGGCGAGCGCATGCGTGTGCGCAATCATCGTGTGAGCCGGGCGGGGCTGGGCGCACTACTGACTGACGCGGGCCGCGGGCGCAGCGCGGCCAGCGAGCGCGGGACCCACGCCGCGCACGCGCACCACCCACCAGTCTGCACTCTGCACTTTCTGCTGACACTTCCCGCCCACGTGCATCTTAATCACTATGTTGCAAAGTCAAGAGTGCGCTTCATTAATGTTGGCTGCATCACAAACATTACGGCAATTCGTATGGGGTCCGCGAAGCAGGTTCAGAAGTTCCATTTCAAGATTAATAATACTGTCATATAAAGCAAATAATGATGAAATGTTACTGCAGAAAGCACCAATTGTTAGTAAGTTTTTAATTTGTAAAGCTCTGGCACCTAATATGCCCTAACTAGCTGTTCTAATTCATTTACTAAATTAATTTATACATCAGATCAGAACAGAAATCTGATTTTGCCACAAAAATGGGGAGATTCTCCGATTTTGTGGCAAGAGATGTTAGGTCTCTTATACCCGATAATTTTACTATACAGCCCTCATCCCGAAACACAGGAGTGCAAAACACTTCTATTTTACGTGACTTTAACTAGACGACTCAGTACCGAGTCTACCACCTAGTAAAGGTAACCGTTGCCTTCTGACCTGAACGATGAATTATAATTTCAGAATTTTGGGTCTTTATATTTTAATGACTCACGTGAGACACCGTACTATGGTCACTTCTTTGTATTCATGTGTGTATTAAGGGCAACTGTTAAACTATAGGTACAGCTTACAACCCCTTTTCCAGCCTCGATTTCGTGGTAAATGGCTTGAGTAGTGGTAACTGCTTTTGGGTGTAAAATATGTTTTTATTTTGTGAAACAACCACTTGGAAATAATCTTACATAAATCTATTTGGTGTAGACGTGGTCTACTATACAAGGGTTACAAGTTCGATCCCCGAGCAATACAAATATTTGTGTGCATTAACATGTCTGTTTGTATTAGTCTGGGTTTTTACTATGTATATTAAGTATGTATTTACAAAAAGAAACGTATATAAGTATGTTTATCCGTTGTTTAGTGTCCATATCACAGGCTAATGCTTTGTTAGGGGCTAGATGGCGCTGTGTGAATGTCAATGGATATTTTGCATTTATTTAAATCGGGCAGTAAATTATTTCTAATGGTTAAGCGACCTTTTTCACTAGAAAGTACTTACTACCAATGTTCACACCTTTCATACGCGTAAAATCATAGCGCTGGATGGATATACATTTCTTTTGAGTATGTAGGATCTCTAGGATAAGGCGACCACACATTTATTTAACTTATCGTAAGGATTTTTTTACCGACAGACCTACAGTATGGTACTAACGGCCGTTACAACTTCACTTGACAAGTGAGGAGCGCAAATAACTTTTAGATTTCACAGAAGGCTCTTAGCCATTCGGAATTTTTGAATACTAATAGAAGAATATTTTTTCATTCAATATTAAAATTCTAAGAATTGCACACGGAACCTGTGTCCACATAAAACAAAGTAATCCTACTTGGCTTCTACCCAGCCTTAATTATTGTTTTCACCTGATTTTTATTTATTGTTGAGTAAAAAATAAGAGCGCTAGTGATTCATTGGTGTTAGTGTGTGTGTGTGTGTGTGTGGTGTCTGCGATCTGAAGAGTGCAGGTTCAAAACTTGCCACGTAGCAAATTTTTTCGAATTATACGGTGTAGAAAAACATCATGAGAAATCTTGCAAACGAAGAGATTCAAAGGTTGTGTATGATAGGCTCGTGCCCCTCAAGGGGAACGTATAATGAGCTGATTATGATTAATTAGGCGGTAAACTCGATACAGAGATGTCTATGTCCATCCATCCATACCATCGTAGTACCAAATATGGCCCCGTGAAACAGGAGTGTTATGCACTTTGTGTTTCTTTTGTAGCTAGTGAAATTATCAGGTATATGAGCCCTTACATATGATGTCTCGAGTGACGGGCGCAGGGCGGTATTGGCGAGGAATAGTCACTTTATACAGTGACTGTTTTATTAAATACTGCTCTGTCATGGTCAGACGTGTCTCTTGCCATCAAGTGAATGAACTGACCGTCCCGTTTACTTTATTACAAAAAAAACCTACATATTCATAAAAACCTACATTTGCAGTAAAAGGAATTCCGGGAATTACCTCTGCTAGAGACTAGATAACAACATTTACGTCTTATAGGTACTGTAATTGTTCTAACAACATTACTCGTATCCCTTAAATATTTAATATATGGCTTACCGTTGCTATTTAGCTTTCACAACTTCTCGCTGCGCTATAAAAAAAAAAACTTATATGCAACTTTTTTTTATGTATCGGTGGCACGTTGGTGTGGACTGTTGCCCCCCGATCTGGAGGGTGCATTATCAAATCCCGCCACGTACCAATGTCTCTTATGCTCTTATGGCAATGGAAAACATCGTTACTCAACCTTGAAGAAGTGAAGCCGGTTAATGGGCCGCATTGGGCCTGCGTTGACGACTAAGGCCGTTAACACCTTTAACGGGTAGGTTCGTGCCCAACGTGATGCAACTTTTATACAGTACCATCATATTTTTTTACATTTTATCACTTAATAAAGATAGGTTAATAATGCATAAATTTTTCACTGATATTTTAAATCTTACGTGGTTAAAATGACAAATTATCAGTACACATTAACCATATTGTCGCTTTTCATTTGTCAAATTGTATATAGAACTATGCGGTACTTTTTGAACAAGTTATCTCACAGTGCGTGCACAAGACAGCCTTTTGTATTATTTATTATACAAATTCGGCTTTTTCCTAACAGGATCTAAGATGCGCACTGTAAGCACCTTCTTTGCCTTATCAATAGGCCAAGTTTATTGAGATAATGTTGAACTTCTTATCTGAGGTACGTGGGTACTTATTAAATTTTCCATAGTATGATAACGATAAATAGTATCATAACTTTCATCTAAAGAATTTTTTTATTTATTAAAAAAAGTATACCATAAAATTGAAAATTGACAATAATTATCTCATGAGCATTTTTTCCCCGCTTTTGTAATGATTCAGTAAGCTTTTTTGAGGCGCATTTATTAGAGCATATGTTTGTCCATATTAGGTACTGCAATTTAAGGGCATGTAAATATGTGCATGAGTCATGGTTTATATTCAATTTAATATGTCATACAACTTTATCTTGTCGCTCGGCCTCCAGTGCCAAGCCAACCTTTCATATTTAACAACATGCAATACCTAATACATGTCAAAATCCGTTAAAGACCATCAGAAAAAGAATTTCATTAAAATACGGCTTAGTAGACCACAACGAATATGAAAATATGAAAATTTAAAGACATGACAAATCTGCCAAATTAATAAATTATATATCGCCACTTCACTACAAACCTTGATGGTTTAGTGACTTGTAGATTTTCGATTACGGCCAAACACATTCGTGCACATACGAGTCCAGAGATTGTTTACCTAACAATAAAGGTGTCAACTGTCCTGGAATAGTTGCATTCTACCACAGTGGTCATTCATGGGATGGGTGACGACAATCATGTACACTACGGCATTGATAAGTCTGTTGGACTAGGCAGTATTCTTACTTAATACACATAAATCTTCAATACCTTCTTAAAAAAATGTACAAATTTAACACAGTATATTACAATCAATAAATAAATCAATGGTGGACTGTTGACCTCCTACCGGGAGGTCTGTGGTTCAAATCCCGACAAGTACCATGGTGTTTCGACATTCAAAATTATATGAACGTTGTCCGACGCTCTTACGGTAAAGGAAAACATCGTGAGGAAAACTGCGCACGCCTGCGAAGAGATTCAAAGGTTGTGCGTGAAGTCGTCCAACCGCATTGGCCGCGTGGACGACTAAGGCCTAAGCACCAACAATACGGGTAGGCTCGTGCCCCTCGGTGGGACGTTAAATGAGCTGCTGATGATATATTATTACAAAATAAGTTGCAGTTAATCTATACAGTACGTAAAACTGTCAGCCCGTCAGTCACGCACGGCGGACGTACAGGGACGCACGGGTGAAAACAAAACAATGCAATCTAGGTCCTTTGATTTTTGGTGAAAAGCGTGCTTTCAAGTAGATATCTTCTATATATCCTGAAACATTGGAACACAAACATAACATTGTTGGGGGAAACAAAGATAAACAATAAACTAAGTAGATGCCTAATCACGAAGAATATCAACCAAAAAATGCCGAGCCGCTTGCCACACATGTTAACTTTTTATTATATTTGTGACATACAATTTTTCATTGAATTTTTAACTTAACGTGTCATTAAAAGGGTAAAAAATCAAAAGCACGTGCATACTTATATGCGAATAAGACATGCAGCGAGTGAAGCGATTATGAATGAAAATTCTGAACACACGAGGGCAGACTTTTGCCGCGAAGACTTTTTGAGTGAGATTGTGCATCTACATCTAGATAGTTTATTGTTTATTAAAGGAGGTAAACACATCGATAAATATACTAACATACTATTTTTGTATTTTTTTTATAAAATAGGAAGGCATATGAGGATTCGTCTCATCTGATGGACGCCGCCCATGGACATTTTCAACAACTGAGGTTGTCACCTCACTTGACGCATCCCTCTGGGGATTCGTTGCCGGTCCTTTTAATAAGAATACGCTATCTTTTGAAGGACTAATTGGTAGTTTATAAGAATTATAACTGAGCAAAAAATCATTTGGATATTATTCATGAACAAAATGTACGATAAGTGACACGCGATATCTAACAAAACTACTTAAATGAATCCCCTACCCGTGGAAAACCCCAGAGATTTTTACTTAAATATGACAGTAAATTATTGATTTTGATTCAAGAACTCATTTGGCAATATTATATATGACGAATTGACGACTCATCTGGAGGTTGAGTGGAGGTTGGCTTCTACACTAAGGAACGGGTTCGATCCCCGGCAGTACAAACATTTGTGTGCATGAACATGTATTACATGTATTTACAAATAAAAGGATATATAAGTATGTTTATCCGTTGTTTAGTATCCATATTCGAAGGCTCTATAGCAGGCTCATAGCAGGCTTCGGATATTTATTATTTACCAAGTCCAACGGCGGCTGTTTCAGTAAGTAAGTAACCAAGTTAAACAGTTATTTGTGACCGCAATCACTACATAGTATAAAACAAAGTGGCTTTTTCTGTCCCCATGTCCCGGAGGCTGGGAAGATCCCCCGGGCGTCGGGAGGGCTTTCGTCCGAGGGCATCATTGAAGCGGACTCCGCCGACAACCGGCAGACTTTCGGACGGCGCGCGGTCACAACGCTCTTACTGTCTCCGGAGGAGACCGCGGCTATTATAGCGGACGCAATATCGAAGGCGGTCGCAAGCATGTCGCTGCCAACGGTGGAGCTGGTGCCGCCAAGTGGCCCCAGCAAGCGGCTGCTGTCTCCGGACATGTACACCGAGACAGCACGCCCAAAACGCAGGACGGCGGCGCGCATTGGGTCGGTGGCTGTAGCGGCGGGTTCCGACTACGGGACCCCCATAACTACGTCGGAAGAGGATGCTGAGCTGCTGGCGAAGACGCTGGCGAGGGCGCCGACTCGCGTTCTCTTATCAAGGGCGAGCGCGGCGGCAGCTTCGATCTCCGGGGTGGCCTGCGGACCCACGTCCAAGCTATACAAGCGTAACAAGGCGGACGTGGCATCAATCAATGCGTCTTTAACGCAACTAATGGAAATAGTGGGACATCTAGGCATGCAGGTGGAGGCGGACCGTGGGGCGCTGCAGACGCAGCGTTCGAAGCAGGAGGCGGCCGAGGTTGCGTGCGCGCGCGAGCGCGAACGCGTCGTTGCAGCGGAGCGCTGCGTGGAGGAGGCGCGCGCCGCGGCTGTCTTGAGTGTGCCGGCGCCGACGACTTCGGTTGTAGTGGGAAACTCATACGCGGACAGACTGCGCGCCAAGCCTCAGGGTCCCGTGGTGGCAATATACCCAGCAGAGGGATCGTCAATCACAACGTCAGAGGAAACCAAATCTATTTTCCTCCTCCGTAACCCCCGCAGCACTGTCCCTTCAAATAGATACGGTCCGTAGGGTAGGAAAGGCGGGCATAGTTGTGCAAACCAGCACGAAGGAGGATCTTGCAAAGTTGAAGGCGGCGCTACCGGATAATATAAGGGCGAACGATGTCAAGGGTAGGTCGCCCTTAGTTATTGTTAGGGATTTGGACGGCAGGGATCCTCCGGTTGATGAGACCATCAACGCAATTTATGAGCAGAACGTGAAGGGACAGGAGGGCTGGTCGTTGTAGAAAATGAAGGAGGAGTGCAGATTAGCATTCAGGAAATCAAGGATGGGCTCAAGGTTCTCGGCGATAGTATTTGCATGCACGCCAGCCCTCAGGAGGTATTAATTAGTAAAGGCCGACTGTACATAGGTTGGGATGTTTGTAGAGTGAAAGACTTCACCACGGCACTATGCTGCACCAAGTGCTGCAATTATGGCCACAATGCAGGGCGGTGCAGGCAAGAGGGTCAAACTTGTCACAAATGCGGCACCACAGGGGCGCACAACACGGAAGCCTGCACAGCAGAGTCTAGCAGGTGCGCGACGTGCCATCGTTTTGGCCATAAAGATGCAGTGACCCACACAACAGGGGCGCGTGACTGCCCCGCTCGCCTGCACGTGGAAAGGAGGATGTTGGAGAGCACGGCCTACTAGCAAGCGATACAATGGCCGATATTACAGTCGGCCAAATAAATCTAGCGGGGGCCCAACTTGCCACTAGGGAGCGGCCCATTGTAGCGGAGGAGCTGGACCTGGACGTCGTTTTGGTTCTGGAACATTATCCCGGGGTCCAGCACGACGCCGCGAGCAGTACCATACTGCAGTGCGGCGCAGGTGCAAAGGCTGGGATCTATGTCCATCGTCGGGACCTTGCATGCGCCCTCCTTGGCCACTTGTCCACGACACACTGTACAGTGTGTCATGTGCTTATGGATGGGGAGGGAGTGTACATGGTCTCCGCGTACTTCCAGTACAGCGACGACATAGAAGCACCTGATAAGAGCACCTGGGAAAGGTCCCCGATTCCCTGAATGGGAAGAGGGTCATGTGGTACTGTCAACCGCGCCAGTATACAGTTCGGGGGCCAGACGTCACGCACCGCCGTGAATCCATGGAGGCGTTTATCCTGGCTCGTGGATTAGGGCTGAGTAACCATGAGGGACAACCGCCCACGTTCGCCACTGCGAACGGATCGTCCAACATCGACCTCACACTAACAACAAGGGGCACCCTGGTGACAGGGTGGAGTGTACATGAGAACATGATAGAGAGCGACCATCGGCTCATCATTTCAAGGGGCAAGAAGATCCACCCCGTGCGCCGAGCAGCTAGAAGAGCCAATGAAACTTCGGGATCGCGGTGTAAGCTGGGCCACATTACGAGGCCCGGATACATGGGAGGGTTGGGGATATAAGGTGGGATCTTTCCGCCTCCGATGTCTGTGCTCAATTCACCGACATTGTGGTGAGCACCGCGAAGCAGACGTTGGGCTTGGTGAAGCCGAGTGCGGTAGATCGTCGGCACGAGTGGTGGACGCCGGTCTTGGGAAGGCTGCGAAGCCAGAACAACAAGCTGCGCAGAGCGTGGCAGGTAACACGGTGTCGGCGGTTTTGCTGAACTAGAGGCATGGAGCGTTCCATGCGCATAGGAGTAAGTACAGGGTAGCTATGGAGGAGGCGCAACTTTTGCATTTTAGAGCCGTAGCAGATTCCGGAAACCTGGACCCTTGGGGCCAGGCTACCGAGCCGCGAGCGGAGCACCAAGTTTGCCGAAGGGTATGCTGGCGATGTGAGGGAGGCCATGCACAGTATCGTGCACGCCTTGTGCCCGATGACGACGGGTCGAAAGACACGCGGCATCATGACAAGTGCGCGTAATGGCCCCTCTGGATCCGTCAGGAGAAGATGCGCCTCCGCCGTTCTGACAGGTAATCGAAGGTATAGTCAAGGATCTCCCTAACACGGCACCGGGTATCGACGGGATTAGCGCTCGTATCATCCAGCACACATGGGCAGCCGCGTCGGTTGAATTCGCAGAAATGTTTAGGAGATGTGTCCAAGAGGGGATCTTTCCTGATTGCTGAAGGACGGTAGGTTGATTGTCTACCAAAGGGAACGACAAGCCTCTTACCGACCCGAAGGCATATCGCCCCATCACTCTGCTTCAATTCTTGGTAAGTTTTGAGAACGTAATGCTAAGGTGCGCCCCACAAATCACCAAGGGTCTGTCGGACTGCCAGCACGGGTTCACTCGAGGTCGGTCGACGGTGACTGCGCTGGATACTATATTCAGCGCAGCCAGTCAGAGCTCGTCAAATATGTTCAAGCGATATTTTTGGATATCTCTGGAGCCTTTGATAACGCCTGGTGGCCATGATTTGCTGAAGGCGAAACGTGGGGGCTGCCCGCCTAACTTTAAGATGTCAGCGGACTACTTCAGGGCCGCCGAATTGGCCTGTTTGTGGGAAACCAGGTGGTATAGAAGGCAGCAACGATGGGTTGACCGCAGGGATCGGTATTGACGGCTACGGCGGAGCTACGGGAGCTTTCCGACGGCGGGTACGCCTCGGACTGGGGCGTCCGAATCGACTGGAATTTTCGCCTGCGAAGTCGGTTACTATGACTATCAAGGGAAATTCCAGAGACCGCCAGTCATCAGATTCGGGGGAATTCCATCAGGAGCGTCACATCGACCACGGTGCTCGGTGTGGTGGTCGATGCAAGTCTATCATTTGCGCAGCATGCGGTGTCGATAGGGGAGCGGGCGGCAAATTGCTTCGGCAAGATGTCGAGAGTGTCGGCGTCCTCTTGGGGGGTGCGGTACAGGGCTTCGGATCCTGTACCGCGCACTTACACTGCCACGGTAACGTATGCTGCGGAGTGCTTCTATGAGCGTGCGTCCTATACGTTGTGCGGAGTGCGCTTTTGCGCACCCAGAGACCCGCCTTGATCCTTCTGACCAATACGGTCGACGAGTACTGACGCCCCGCCAGTTTTGGCAGGTGTGCTGCTCGCCGACTTCGAGTTAATTTGGGCAGGCAGACTAGGTAGGGCGCGCTAGTCCGCGGGTTCCAAGGCCGAGAGTAGAAGTGCCAAACTCAAAATAACTGAGTGCGTCGCGGCCGATTGGCAGCGGCGTTGGGACACGTCTGAGAAGGAGCGAGAGTCATATCGATTTTTCCCGGACGTGGCGGCTCGACTCAAAGCAACTTGGGTAGAGCCGGACTATGAAACTTCGCAGATCTTGTCGGGTCATGGGGCATTTAGGAGTAGGCTGCACCGAATGACCCTGGTGGACACGGAGTCCTGCTACTGTGGGAGTGAAGTAGAGGACGTACACCATGTCCTATGGGAGTGTGAGCTCTACGGGGACGCGCGTAGGGACCTTTTAGATAATGTGAAGGTTATCGAGGTGGGCCCGGTTTACTATCGCGATCTCGTGGGGACGGAAGCGAACTTCCGGCAGCTACGTACTTTCGCAAGAACGTGGTACAAGATCCGGGGTGGACTAGAACGACAAGAACGTCAAGGAGGTGAAGAAAAAAGACAGGAGGATACCTAGAAGAGGTTCAGTGGGGGATAAACATGTATGAAGGAAACAAAGGTGGTTTTGCTAGCGGTACACCAAAGGGTGGGCACGGACGACCGCACGGCAGGAACCGAAGGCGTTCGTGTGTTTGTCACGCCCCAGAAGGGGGGGAAGTGATAATAAGGACCTGGACAAAGAGTGAAATAACTTGTAGGGAGTCAAGAATTGCGCGTGGTGGCAGCGAGAGGTCTGAGCCCGCGCGCATCTCCCGTGTTTTCGGCCTGTATAACCGTAAGGTTGAGTCAGGCCATGGTTGGTGGTGGGATGCGTCCCCATGTCCCTATGAACGCTTAAATCTTTAAAACTACGCAACGGATTTGGATGCGAATTTTTTTAAAAGATTAATTCACTAGGAAAGTTTATTTGTATAATAACAGCCGTTAAAAAGTAGGGAAATACTGTTATTTTTGAGGTTTCTAATGCGATATTGAAAATAATTTCATTTTGCTACTTACTTTGCAAACGTAGGCTGAACCCTACGAGATAAATAATGTACTTAGTATTGAACACATTGAAATGGTCTAAAGAAAACTATGCAATGGTATAGTTATGTCTATCTTTATGGATATCCCACAACACTTAACATTTTTTGTCATTTACTTTTACAACAAACAATGGCAAATTTTCAAAGCGATTGTAACCAATATATCATTAATCCTTATCCAATTCAATGACCCTTTACAGCATATGTATTATATTATTATTTTCGAAGATATTACAAATTTAAAAATTGCGGTACGTAGCGTCTGCGGCCATACCGGCTGACCGGGGAGGCGGTAGCTTGTCTATTACGAATATCATCATGGAACCCATGCGAAGCAGGATAGCGTCACTAGTCTTCACATAAAGGCAATTCAAAACTCTTGATATCGAGGTTTTTCTAATTGACGCAAAAATATTGTGGTAAACTTAGATTTTATCTTTATTATTAGATATGATATATGGGTATAGTCGTAGTAAGGATAAATTTGTTGAGACGTTATGTTTAATGCAATAATAAAATACGTAATTCAAGATCTTTAGGGTTCCGAAGCCAAATGGCAAAAAAAAACCCTTATAGGTTCGTCATGTCTGTCTGTACATCCGTATGTCACACCCTTTTAGCAGTTCCTACACNTATAGGAACCCTCCCTGTAAGCCCCCACCACGACAAGGTGATCCTCTTGGGGGGTTATTATTATTATTATTATCCTGAACATTGGAACAAACATAACATTGTTGGGGAAACAAAGATAAACAATAAACTAAGTAGATGCCTAATCACGAAGAAATATCAACCAAAAAATGGCCGAGCCGCTTGCCACACATGTTAACTTTTTATTATATTTGTGACATACAATTTTTCATTGAATTTTTAACTTAACGTGTCATTAAAAGGGTAAAAAATCAAAAGCACGTGCATACTTATATGCGAATAAGACATGCAGCGAGTGAAGCGATTATGAATGAAAATTCTGCCCAACTGACACGAGGGGCAGACTTTTGCCGCGAAGACTTTTTGAGTGAGATTGTGCATCTACATCTAGATAGTTTATTGTTTATTAAAGGAGGTAAACACATCGATAAATATACTAACATACTATTTTTTTGTATTTTTTTTTATAAAATAGGAAGGCATATGAGGATTCGTCTCATCTGATGGTAAATGTCACCGCCGCCCATGGACATTTTCAACAACTGAGGTTGTCACCTCACTTGACGCATCCCTCTGGGGATTCGTTGCCGGTCCTTTTAATAAGAATACGCTATCTTTGTGAAGGACTAATTGGTAGTTTATAAGAATTATAACTGAGCAAAAAATCATTTGGGATATTATTATCATGAACAAAATGTACGATAAGTGACACGCGATATCTAACAAAACTACTTAAATGAATCCCCTGCCGTGGAAAACCCAGAGATTTTTACTTAAATATGACAGTAAATTATTGATTTTGATTCAAGAACTCATTTGGCATATTATATATGACGAATTGACGACTCATCTGGAGGTTGAGTGGAGGTTGGCTTCTACACTAAGGAACGGGTTCGATCCCGGGCAGTACAAACATTTTGTGCATGAACATGTATTACATGTATTACAAATAAAAGGATATATAAGTATGTTTATCCGTTGTTTAGTATCCATATTCGAAGGCTCTATAGCAGGCTCATCTAGCAGGCTTCGGATATTTATTTTTACCAAGTCCAACGGCGGCTGTTTCAGTAAGTAAGTAACCAAGTTAAACAGTTATTTGACCGCAATCACTACATAGTATAAAACAAAGTGGCTTTTTCTGTCCCATGTCCCGGAGGCTGGGAAGATCCCCCGGGCGTCGGGAGGGCTTTCGTCCGAGGGCATCCTTGAAGCGGACTCCGCCGACAACCGGCAGACTTTCGGACGGCGCGCGGTCACAACGCTCTTTACTGTCTCCGGAGGAGACCGCGGCTATTATAGCGGACGCAATATCGAAGGCGGTCGCAAACATGTCGCTGCAACGGTGGAGCTGGCAAGTGGCCCCAGCAAGCGGCTGCTGTCTCCGGACATGTACACCGAGACAGCACGCCCAAACGCAGGACGGCGGCGCGCATTGGGTCGGTGGCTGTAGCGGCGGTTCCGACTACGGGACCCCCATAACTACGTCGGAAGAGGATGCTGAGCTGCTGGCGAAGACGCTGGCGAGGGCGCCGACTCGCGTTCTCTTATCAAGGGCGAGCGCGGCGGCAGCTTCGATCTCCGGGGTGGCCTGCGGACCCACGTCCAAGCTATACAAGCGTAACAAGGCGGACGTGGCATCAATCAATGCGTCTTTAACGCAACTAATGGAAATAGTGGGACATCTAGGCATGCAGGTGAGGCGGACCGTGGGGCGCTGCAGACGCAGCGTTCGAAGCAGGAGGCGGCCGAGGTTGCGTGCGCGCGCGAGCGCGCGCGTCGTTGCAGCGGAGCGCTGCGTGGAGGAGGCGCGCGCCGCGGCTGTCTTGAGTGTGCCGGCGCCGACGACTTCGGTTGTAGTGGGAAACTCATACGCGGACAGACTGCGCGCCGAGCCTCAGGGTCCGTGGTGGCAATATACCAGCAGAGGGATATCAATCACAACGTCAGAGGAAACCAAATCTATTTCCTCTCCGTAACCCCCGCAGCACTGTCCCTTCAAATAGATACGGTCCGTAGGGTAGGAAAGGCGGGCATAGTTGTGCAAACCAGCACGAAGGAGGATCTTGCAAGTTGAAGGCGGCGCTACCGGATAATATAAGGGCGAACGATGTCAAGGGTAGGTCGCCCTTAGTTATTGTTAGGGATTTGGACGGCAGGGATCCTCCGGTTGATGAGACCATCAACGCAATTTATGAGCAGAACGTGAAGGGACAGGAGGGCTGGTCGTTGTAGAAAATGAAGGAGGAGTGCAGATTAGCATTCAGAAATCAAGGATGGGCTCAAGGTTCTCGGCGATAGTATTTGCATGCACGCCAGCTCAGGAGGTATTAATTAGTAAAGGCCGACTGTACATAGGTTGGGATGTTTGTAGAGTGAAAGACTTCACCACGGCACTATGCTGCACCAAGTGCTGCAATTATGGCCACAATGCAGGGCGGTGCAGGCAAGAGGGTCAAACTTGTCACAAATGCGGCACCACAGGGGCGCACAACACGGAAGCCTGCACAGCAGAGTCTAGCAGGTGCGCGACGTGCCATCGTTTTGGCCATAAAGATGCAGTGACCCACACAACAGGGGCGCGTGACTGCCCCGCTCGCCTGCACGTGGAAAGGAGGATGTTGGAGAGCACGGCCTACTAGCAAGCGATACAATGGCCGATATTACAGTCGGCCAAATAAATCTAGCGGGGGCCCAACTTGCCACTAGGGAGCGGCCCATTGTAGCGGAGGAGCTGGACCTGGACGTCGTTTTGGTTCTGGAACATTATCCCGGGGTCCAGCACGACGCCGCGAGCAGTACCATACTGCAGTGCGGCGCAGGTGCAAAGGCTGGGATCTATGTCCATCGTCGGGACCTTGCATGCGCCCTCCTTGGCCACTTGTCCACGACACACTGTACAGTGTGTCATGTGCTTATGGATGGGGAGGGAGTGTACATGGTCTCCGCGTACTTCCAGTACAGCGACGACATAGAAGCACCTGATAAGAGCACCTGGGAAAGGTCCCCGATTCCCTGAATGGGAAGAGGGTCATGTGGTACTGTCAACCGCGCCAGTATACAGTTCGGGGGCCAGTCGTCACGCACCGCCGTGAATCCATGGAGGCGTTTATCCTGGCTCGTGGATTAGGGCTGAGTAACCATGAGGGACAACCGCCCACGTTCGCCACTGCGAACGGATCGTCCAACATCGACCTCACACTAACAACAAGGGGCACCCTGGTGACAGGGTGGAGTGTACATGAGAACATGATAGAGAGCGACCATCGGCTCATCATGTTCAAGAAGGCAAGAAGATCCACCCCGTGCGCCGAGCAGCTAGAAGAGCCAATGAAACTTCGGGATCGCGGTGTAAGCTGGGCCACATTACGAGGCCCGGATACATGGGAGGGTTGGGGATATAAGGTGGGATCTTTCCGCCTCCGATGTCTGTGCTCAATTCACCGACATTGTGGTGAGCACCGCGAAGCAGACGTTGGGCTTGGTGAAGCCGAGTGCGGTAGATCGTCGGCACGAGTGGTGGACGCCGGTTGGGAAGGCTGCGAAGCCTGAACAACAAGCTGCGCAGAGCGTGGCAGGTAACACGCGTGTCGGCGGTTTTGCTGAACTAGAGGCATGGAGCGTTCCACGCATAGGAGTAAGTACAGGGTAGCTATGGAGGAGGCGCAACTTTTGCATTTTAGCCGTAACAGATTCCGGAAACCTGGACCC
This sequence comes from Leucinodes orbonalis, assembly GCA_019425675.1. NCBI lineage: Eukaryota > Metazoa > Arthropoda > Insecta > Lepidoptera > Crambidae > Leucinodes > Leucinodes orbonalis. The sequence goes on along the minus strand of PQWD01005364.1, from coordinate 19,753 downwards.
TTGGGGCCAGGCTACCGAGCCGCGAGCGGGCACCAAGTTTGCCGAAGGATATGCTGGCGATGTGAGGGAGGCCATGCACAGTCGTGCACGCCTTGTGCCCTGATGACGACGGGTCGAAAGACACGCGGCATCATGACAAGTGCGCGTAATGGCCCCTCTGGATCCGTCAGGAGAAGATGCGCCTCCGCCTTGACAGGTAATCGAGGTATAGTCAAGGATCTCCCTAACACGGCACCGGGTATCGACGGGATTAGCGCTCGTATCATCAACACACATGGGCAGCCGCGTCGGTTGAATTCGCAGAAATGTTTAGGAGATGTGTCCAAGAGGGGATCTTTCCTGATTGCTGAAGGACGGTAGGTTGATTGTCTACCAAAGGGAACGACAAGCCTCTTACCGACCCGAAGGCATATCGCCCCATCACTCTGCTTTCAATTCTTGGTAAGTTTTGAGAACGTGTAATGCTAAGGTGCGCCCCACAAATCACCAAGGGTCTGTCGGACTGCCAGCACGGGTTCACTCGAGGTCGGTCGACGGTGACTGCGCTGGATACTATATTCAGCGCAGCCAGTCAGAGCTCGTCAAAATATGTTCAAGCGATATTTTTGGATATCTCTGGAGCCTTTGATAACGCCTGGTGGCCATGATCTTGCTGAAGGCGAAACGTGGGGCTGCCCGCCTAAAATCTTTAAGATGTCAGCGGACTACTTCAGGGGCCGCCGAATTGGCCTGTTTGTGGGAAGCCAGGTGGTATAGAAGGCAGCAACGATGGGTTGACCGCAGGGATCGGTATTGGGACCTACGCTCTGGAACGTACTGATGGATGATTTGCTTCGGCTACGGCCGAGGCTACGGCCTCGACGGTTTTGCAGCTCGTGGGTGACTGGGGCGTCCGTAATCGACTGGAATTTTCGCCTGCGAAGTCGGTTACTATGACTATCAAGGGAAAATTCCAGAGACCGCCAGTCATCAGATTCGGGGGAATTCCATCAGGAGCGTCACATCGACCACGGTGCTCGGTGTGGTGGTCGATGCAAGTCTATCATTTGCGCAGCATGCGGTGTCGATAGGGGAGCGGGCGGCAAATTGCTTCGGCAAGATGTCGAGAGTGTCGGCGTCCTCTTGGGGGGTGCGGTACAGGGCTCTTCGGATCCTGTACCGCTGCACTTACATGCCACGGTACGTATGCTGCGGAGTGCTTCTATGAGCGTGCGTCCCTATACGTTGTGCGGAGTGCGCTTTTGCGCACCCAGAGACCCGCCTTGATCCTTCTGACCAAGGCGTACGGTCGACGAGTACTGACGCCCCGCCAGTTTTGGCAGGTGTCTGCTCGCCGACTTCGAGTTAATTTGGGCAGGCAGACTAGTAGGGCGCGCTAGTCCGCGGGTTCCAAGGCCGAGAGTAGAAGTGCCAAACTCAAAATAACTGAGTGCGTCGCGGCCGATTGGCAGCGGCGTTGGACACGTCTGAGAAGGAGCGAGAGTCATATCGATTTTTCCCGGACGTGGCGGCTCGACTCAAAGCAACTTGGGTAGAGCCGGACTATGAAACTTCGCAGATCTTGTCGGGTCATGGGGCATTTAGGAGTAGGCTGCACCGAATGACCCTGGTGGACACGGAGTCCTGCTACTGTGGGAGTGAAGTAGAGGACGTACACCATGTCCTATGGGAGTGTGAGCTCTACGGGGACGCGCGTAGGGACCTTTTAGATAATGTGAAGGTTATCGAGGTGGGCCCGGTTTACTATCGCGATCTCGTGGGGACGGAAGCGAACTTCCGGCAGCTACGTACTTTCGCAAGAACGTGGTACAAGATCCGGGGTGGACTAGAACGACAAGAACGTCAAGGAGGTGAAGAAAAAAGACAGGAGGATACCTAGAAGAGGTTCAGTGGGGGGATAAACATGTATGAAGAAACAAAGGAAACAACGGTGGTTTTGCTAGCGGTACACCAAAGGGTGGGCACACGGACGACCGCACGGCAGGAACCGAAGGCGTTCGTGTGTTTGTCACGCCCCAGAAGGGGGGGAAGTGATAATAAGGACCTGGACAAAGAGTGAAATAACTTGTAGGGAGTCAAGAATTGCGCGTGGTGGCAGCGAGAGGTCTGAGCCCGCGCGCATCTCCCGTGTTTTCGGCCTGTATAACCGTAAGGTTGAGTCAGGCCATGGTTGGTGGTGGGATGCGTCCCCATGTCCCTATGAACGCTTAAATCTTTAAAACTACGCAACGGATTTGGATGCGAATTTTTTTAAAAGATTAATTCACTAGGAAAGTTTATTTGTATAATAACAGCCGTTAAAAAGTAGGGAAATACTGTTATTTTTGAGGTTTCTAATGCGATATTGAAAATAATTTCATTTTTGCTACTTACTTTGCAAACGTAGGCTGAACCCTACGAGATAAATAATGTACTTAGTATTGAACACATTGAAATGGTCTAAAGAAAACTATGCAATGGTATAGTTATGTCTATCTTTATGGATATCCCACAACACTTAACATTTTTTGTCATTTACTTTTACAACAAACAATGGCAAATTTTCAAAGCGATTGTAACCAATATATTAATCCTTATCCAATTCAATGACCCTTTACAGCATATGTATTATATTATTATTTTCGAAGATATTACAAATTTAAAAATTGCGGTACGTAGCGTCTGCGGCCATACCGGCTGACCGGGGAGGCGGTAGCTTGTCTATTACGAATATCATCATGGAACCCATGCGAAGCAGGATAGCGTCACTAGTCTTCACATAAAGGCAATTCAAAACTCTTGATATCGAGGTTTTTCTAATTGACGCAAAAATATTGTGGTAAACTTAGATTTTATCTTTATTATTAGATATGATATATGGGTATAGTCGTAGTAAGGATAAATTTGTTGAGACGTTATGTTTAATGCCATAATAAAATACGTAATTCAAGATCTTTAGGGTTCCGAAGCCAAATGGCAAAAAACGAAACCCTTATAGGTTCGTCATGTCTGTCTGTACATCCGTATGTCACACCCTTTTAGCAGTTCCTACACTGTTCAAACTTTATAAGTATTATGAAGAATTCTGGGAACTGCAAGAAACTTGAAAAAAGTAATGTTTTGAGGTTCCCCATACATTGACTGAAGTTCAACGAAATTTGGTTTGAACGATATCTAATCTATAGTTACTTGTTTAAACTATTATAGTATACGTCATAAACTGTGAACCAATATTTTCTCATAATAAAGCTGTAGTAGGTGCCTGAGTAATACTTATTTATATTTTATGAGACTTGATGCTGCGGAAACCTCTACAAGCGAGTCTAAATACCTGCATGACATACATAGAAATTTCCCATATTAATACAAACATACATTACCTACGAAATTGTTTTAACGTTTTTATTTCTCTTTATTTATTTATTTTTGAATAAATGGGATAACAAACGAATAGAAAAAATGTACTATGTTATAACTACGAAATTAAGATTTAAGTAGATGACTACGTCCTCATAGCATATTTGTGTAAAATTTAATGCCCGATAGTGTGTTAGCGAATAACTTTAATATTTAAATCTAAACGGCACTTCGGTTTGCCTTTCACTAAGCAAAGGCAACGATTGCTTAGTCACAAAAATTGCTTTAACGTATTTATAGGCGTACATTTATTTACGTTAATGATTAATTTATTTTAAATCAATGAACTTAATTTTATTTTATGCAATCATTTTGATTCATACATAATTGTTATACTATCTAAGAAACGAATATCAAAATATGTTGTTTACAGCCGTGATAGTCCACTGCTAGCCTCCTCCTCGGCGTTATTGAAGGATTTCGCATTAATCTCTACATTATAATGAGAGCCACTCTTACGGCACTGAAGATAAATCACATTAACAGCACCCTCTGGAAGAGTGGGAGGGGTGACAATCGTATCCTAAAGGCCTTTCCTGTCATGCGGGATGGCGTCCGCACGCGGGTGGTACTCGGATGCGTGTCACATGGATCCCATGGTTTCAAACAATATTTTCCTGTGACGCGTGGCACCCGCGCGCAGGGTGCGGAGCAAGTGCGTTCGGTCCACCCGCCCATTCTGATATACCAGATTCGCAAAAGTAGTTATTTTAGTATTTCGTGCTTCAAGACAAAGACAATTTTTTTTTATTTTGCTATAAGTTTAAAGAAAGGCATTATGACTTTTTATTGATATTGAACAAGAATGGAACTGTTAGCAGCATGCACTACATGGAAAAGATTTTTTGGTTTGCGTGTGACCTGAAATATCTTGGCTCGCATGCGCAGGAAAAAGGCCATAGATTATGGCCTTTTTCCTGCGCATGCGACCACCACCACATGCTTAATCAAATTATGTGGGTCCATAGACATGAAAGAATATTGATAATTAATCAGTAATCTTTATTGTCATATTTGCAAAATTCCAATTAAGTTTATTTTCGGCCCCTTGAAAAAATGTGTTTACTTCCGAAAGCAGTCGTAAGAAAGGTGTTAATTCCGAAACCAGGGCACACGTCTTTTATTTTCAATACTTTGATTAAAATAAACATGAAGATGAAACATTTATTATTATGTATGTAATATGAACACAGTCGTGTTTTGTGTTGTTCGATTTCGATGGCTCATATCATTTTTGGTATTACGATTTCGAAATGAACATTCAGTACGATCAGCTGATGGTAAGTGATATGTCTGCCCATAACAGATACAGCACTGAATGGACTATATACAAGGACTTCACTGATTTTTTATATACCTAAATAATCACGGAACTTAATAATTATAGTATACTTAACGTATATAGACCAGATACATAGGATAGTAAAATGTTAACTTTCTCTGGGTATTTTAGCTATCAATGATTATATCCATATTACAGGCTAATACTTAGTTTGGGGCTAGATGGCGCTGTGTGAATGTCAGTAGATATTTTTTTATTCAATCAGGCTTTTAGTTTATTTTTAGTCCCAATCATACAGCATCATCGGGACACCTGGTAAATATTTTGCGCGGGAGTTCCCGATTTTCAGTGGTCTGAGGATGCGTCCCAATCGGGACGCTAAATGTCCCGATTAATTAAAGAAGAAAATTAGATGTTTCATTAAAAAATATATATTTACGCTACGTAACTTCTTCTAATTACATCACTATCAAATTCAAAATGGCACGTCATCAGCGTCGCATCACTTTTTTATTGTTACCTGTCCCAATCTGCAACCTTAAATCCCGATTTTTTGGCCTCGTGTACCGATTTAAAACCAATCGGACCTGGAACACTAACAGTAATTCAATGCGTTAATGTGTAAAAAGTGGGTAACATTTTTATCCTTAAAAATACAAATAACCTTATGTAAGAGTTCTGTTTTCATCATGATACATTTTTAAGCAATAAGTTGATACTGAGCCTTCCTATTGGTACTTATGTGACTTAGCTTCCCAATTCTTGTTATCATATGTCATCATAATTTGACCAATACAAACAGAGATGTTCATGCACTCAAATGTTTGCACTGCCCGGGGATCGAACCCGAGTGTGTTGCCAAATCTTGCCATTTTTTATAGAAATGCGACAATTTAAGTAAATACGACAATTTAGTGTCTAATCTCATTATGTGTGATACCGATCGGTCTGACATTCCATTCTATCGCGTAATAATATCGTTTGCAACTTGTTTGCCGTGTCCATTATAGACATTATCTTATATTCAAATTCCCGCGAAGCTACAAAATAGAAATATTTTTGGACTCGTGTCATCAGATCGAATCTAATGTAGACCTATATTTTAGTAATTATACATTAATTGAATGAAAAATTATTAATCATTTACTAACGTGCCTAGTTGTTACTAATACAATTTGGTTTCTCTGAGATCATATTCATATTCCGATCTGATAATAATCTGATAATTATAATGGGACATAACGCGAAGGACCAGTTTTCTAATAGAACTAGTCCGTATTTTGTTAGTGCATTTTATAAAACTGTTTTGTAGGTGGCTATAACAAATATCACGAAACTTGGGTTCTATCCATAACAGCATTTAAAAATTTAAGAATTACTCGTAAAAATGTAACTACTTTGCGCCCAATTCCCCAATCTCTTAAGAAATAACTCTATTCTTTTTAATACGACTATTATTCCTAAAACACTGAAAAGTTAACTCCTGTTTTAAAAATCATCATCAGTGACTAAAACTAAAAATAACCGATTTATTTTTGTTTGGTTTTAAAGGCTGTTATTATTGTAAATATTTAATATGTGTTTTTAAAGAATATTCATTATTAGCTGCCACTTTGATAAACATTGTGTCTTGTTTTATTTCAAATCCGTAATAATAGGAGATTCATTTGATTTTATATACTTACGGCAAGCAGATTTATACCTACTAGTAGGAGTACAGTCGGCAGACGACATGGCGCGCACCCGGATACCAAACTTGTTTTTTGGAATTACCAGGAATGTCCTATTAGCCATCTACGAATAAATTATAATCAACATCCAATATCTTTCCGTCCCCACAAAATCTAATAATTTAAATTAATTTAGTGGGACCATTTTATTTTTTTAATATTTCTAATCTCATTAGTTCCTCTACTTAACGTAATGAAAGGCAAATAATGAGAGATCTATGACCTAGAGGACCGATGTCTTGCGAAGTTTGTGGCGGAGGCTGGATCTTTCTTTTTAATATATTTTAGGTTCTTACCTAAAATATATTATTACAACCGCAAAAGGACTCAGTTAAAAATAAGAGTCTAGCATAATTTTAATACCAGAAATAAATGAAAACTTATAGTACCAAATGTGAAACTTACCATTAATTTAAAAATGCAAAAGAAAGTCAGTTTAAATTTAAAGGGAATATTTATATTTTTGCATTGGAATTTGAAACAAAATATTCTCTTTTTTAGATCTGAGGTCCAAAAAAGAGTTAAAATTAACCAAAAGCATATAATATGTATAACGATATATTCTTTAACTAATTTATTCGGCAAGATGATTATATTTTTTTGGAATTGACTACTACAGATGGCCTTTACAGTTTCACCGGGCAATTGAAGAGCGCAGATAGCTCTCACCCTTAAAAAAATTACTCAATGAGCCTAAGCCAAGTCCCACTCTGAGATGCCTTCAGGCATCCCAGATTGGGTCTCGAACCTTGACTTTGAGCGTTGCGGGATGGGTAGGTTACCTAGTATATGTTTGGGGAGAAAAGCGGCACACGCCGGTTACACGAATAGACTAAGAAATTCCTTCATAAGCTAAAAGCAAGAAAAGATATCAAACAAAGTAGGTACCCCTGCTACTCTAGAGCAATTAGAGGAAGCGATGGCATGCTATCCAATATATCGATGAGATGCAAATCCTACTTCCTACGCAAGTGCGTAGGAAGAAAGTCACATTTAAATTAGCGGGAATAGACGATTTTCCCGGCGCTGATGCGTGGGGAGGTAAGTACGTATCACGTGTTTACTTTTACAGTTCCTACAAGTTTGGCTGGTGCATAGGTGCACACCGAAGGAATGGCGAGAAGTAAGAGCCATCTTCATTCCTTAGCCAGGGAAAAATTACTACACGGATCCTAAAGTATAACAGCCCATCAGCCTATACCTAATCATTTATGCTCAAAACACTGGACAGCTATGTAACAAGTACATAAGGGATGGTGTGCTAAAACAGATACTGATACATAAAACATCAACATGCCTACTGCACAGTTAGTAAACAGCAAGAAAAATGATAATTCCTGTCGTAATTATTATTAATTCTTTCACGCACACGGGCCCACATCGCGGCCATGGTAGGTTCAGCGTCATCAACCTATAATATCCCACTTAAGGTTCGACCATTCTCTATTATTAAATCGTGATTGACGTGTTTCCCTGCCACACTCAGTATCCTAACCCTTCCCTTTGCATGCTTAGGCACGTTTTGTAAGTATATAGCCCAGTGCAGTAGCCGCTTGTGCGGTGAAGCAGTGAAGGCTGTCTGCGTCCAACAAGAATAGTTAGTAAAAAACCTGCGTACATCACAAGGAACATTAGGGTAGGTCAATAATTCAAATTAAACCCTGAAGCAACAAGTACATTACGGGTACTCATTAATTGAGATTATTAAATAAAATACCTACATAAACTAGATTGTTTCGATTATTATTTCGGTTTATGCAGTGTTCCTATTTAAGCATACATCGCAAAAAAAACTAAGAATCATAATACACAGACAGGGGTCAGCGAAGGTCAGTATAAAAATATATCATTAATACAAATTATTAAAACCAGCAGGTCGCTGCATGCATATGCATTATGCACATCTGCTCTATGTACCAATTCTCAATTAAGTAGAAAATACATTTTTTATGAATTATTATAATATTGTTGAAGATGAGGTCCTAAATCGTATGCTAATACATATAGAGACCGGTGTCCTATGCGATACAACCTGTTCCGTTTCATTTACCCAATAAACAAAATTTGTTTCGTTACAGTGTCCGATATATTGGCATATTTAAAAATATATATCACGTGTTTGGTAGAATGTGGTTTTATAATTTATCAACTATGCCTTTTATGTCCATTGTGAGTTTTCATCTCATCGTGCTTTATTATAATTTTAGTCTTCGTATATTATGGCGCTTGTTTGATATTGCATATGAAATCTTAGAAGTAATAAAATATATTTACGACCCGTCTGGTGCAATGGTTGAGATGTAGGCTAATACACCAAGGGTTCCGGGTTTGATCCCCAGGCAGAACCTACAAACATTTGTGTGCATGAACATGTCTGTTTGTATTTGTCTAGGTGTTTTCTATGTATAATGTCTATTTGAATCTATTTATAAAAAGTACTTAAGTAAGTATGTTTATCCGTTGTATAGTATCCATATTACAAGCTAATGCTTAATTTGAGCTGGATGATGTGTGAATCTTAGTGGATATTTATTTATATTTTTAACAATTAAGCTCAATAATCGCTCAAGCAAGTAACAGATGGTAACTATATATTTATGAATAACGTTATATATGTTTTTGGTTTAGCAACTGAACAAGAGCTGTTTGTTGGTTTCAATTATTCCGTTACTTCTCTGCTCTTCTAACTTCGAGCCTACTTATTATTTGGTAATGCAATAGATATGCGGTCGCCACTTACAACCAAGCGCTCTTTCTGCTTTGTTCTTTTTTTCATAAAAATATATATAAATGGGATCGAGGTACCCACAAAACGGTAAAACGGTAAATCCCAGATTCTCTGAGGCCAATAACAATTATTTTTCTTTGTAATCACTTTTCAACTAAATTGATAAATATAAACAATAGACTTACGCGTGATTGGTATTATATCAATATTCCTTTTGTTTAAACTATGAAATAAATAAACATTTCCAAAACAATCGCTTTAAGACTATAATGTAACAATAAGCTTAAATTAATGTATTACGGAAATGAATCATCAAACTAGTTTTATTGACCAATTATGCAGTTAACTAATAAAACAGTTGCAATACATATCCATGCGATATTCCGTTACTAATTCGTTAATAATAAATCGTATTGTAACAAGTTCATATTACATATTTTATATTAGACAGACATCATGAACATTTGTATTGTTATATTGTCGTAAAACTAAAATAAAAATGTATGCAATAGATTAGATGAATATGCTAGATTTAAGTAGCTTTTTGTAAATATTGATCTTTGGGTATTTCAAGGCGAATGCTTTTTCGTTACCTGAGGGTGTTTTTTTAGCTTTTCATTATAACGTCTATGTTTTAAGAATAAATCAAGTTATTTAATTATATTTAAAAATAATATGCGTCATCATACGGAACACGAAAATGCATAGGTCGTACAGCAAATGCCTAGCAAATATTCCGTACAGAAATTTAACTCAGAGACAGGCCTCAGAGAATGAAGAAGAAAAAAAACTTTATTATTTGGATATTATGGGGCGAAACGTAAAGTTCTGATTTTGAATATCGACTTACAGATATGTATTTTATTTTTCGCTCTTTGGATGGTATAAAGATGTGTACTATCTTGGGCGGTAATATTGTCGAAAAGCGTCCACGGAACGTGAAAAGAAGCTTCGACCGAATATTAAAGTGGAGCAATAATTCTGCTTAAAAATGCCTTAATTTATAAAGATCTATGTAGTAAGTCAAGCGTCACCTTACATCATTTCACACTGGATTTAAAATAGGTACCTTCTCTTAACCTGTTGCAGTCCACTGCTGGACATAGGTCCCCCCATTTTGCGCCAGACATCCCGGTCCTCCGCCTTTCTCATCCAGCTTCCACCAGCGACCTTTCGCAAGTCGTCGGTCCATCGGGCCGGAGGGCGTCCTACGCTACGCTTGCCAAGACGCGGTCTCCACTCTAGAACTCGTCTGCTCCAACGGCCATCGGTTCTGCGACATACGTGACCAGCCCACTGCCACTTCAACTTGCTGATCCGGCGGGCTACGTCGGTAACTTTAGTTCTCTTACGAATTAAATCATTTCTAATCTTATCCCTAAGAGAGACTCCAAGCATAGCTCGCTCCATTGCGCGTTGAGTGACTTTGAACTTGTGAACCAATCCCGCAGTCAGTGTCCATGTCTCAGCTGCGTATGTTAGTACGGGTAGGACGCATTGCTCAAAGACTTTCGTCTTTAAGCATTACGGAATAGTTGACGTTAGGACATGACGTAGCTTACTGAATGCGCCAGCCCAACTGAATCCTCCTACTAGCCTCCCTCTCGAAGTTATGCCGGCCAAGTTGGATGGTTTGGCCCAGGTAGATATACTCCTGCACAACCTCGAGACGGACGCCATCGACGCATATCGGTTGTGGCATGACACGACTGTTGAACATGACTTTCGTCTTGTCCAAATTCAAGCCAAGCCCAACTCGTCGGGAAGATTCATTAAGGCTGTTCAGCATCTCCGCAAGCTCTTCCGATGACTCTGCCACGATGACGATATCGTCAGCAAAACGAAGATGAGAAATATACTCTCCATTGACGTTGACGCCTCGTTCAGACCAGTCAGGGTCTTGAAGACATCCTCCAATGCGTTTGTGAACAGTTTCGGGGATATAACATCCCCCTGTCTCACACCACGACGCAATTGGATAGGTCTTGTCCGCTGGTCTTGGATCTGAACGGTCATCGTCGCTGCGTTGGAGAGACACTTCATCACCTCGATATATCGCCAGTCGATACCGCATCGCTGCAGAGCCTCCAGAACAGCCCAGGTTTCGACGGAGTCGAAGGCTTTCTCGTAGTCCACAAATGCCATACACAGCGGCTGGTTATACTCTTCGGTCTTCTGTATAAGCTGCCGAACAGTATGGATGTGGTCCACGGTGCTGTAGCCTTTTCGAAACCCAGCCTGCTCCGGTGGTTGGAATTCGTCAAGTCTTATGGCGAGACGGTTCGCTACAACTCTGGAAAACAACTTATAGACGTGGCTCAGAAGCGCTATCGGTCTATAATTCTTCAAGAGAGTTTTGTCACCCTTCTTGAAGAACAAGACGACAACACTTCTGGACCACGCCTCTGGTGTAGTTCCTTGGTGGATGACGGCATTAAAGAGCTCACTAATGCCCTAAGGACGGGCTGTCCACCGGCTTTTAGGAGCTCTGTCGTAATACCGTCATCCCCCGGGGCCCTCCCATTCCTAAGTTGCTCCAAGGCTGCACTAATCTCGCTAACGTCAACATCCGGGATATCCTGCGTATAATGGCGCCTTAGTGGGGCACGTGGATCTTCGGTGTCCTCGGTCTGTGGCTGATGAGCGCTCGATGAATACAGTCGTCCATAGAATTTCTCAACCTCTTCCAGGATCTGTGGGCGAGTCGCAAGTAATTGCCCATCTGCTGTCTTAAGCTTAACCAGATGGCTCTTCCCAAGTGGTTTTTGGAAAACTTTGGGCCCCCTGTTCTGTTCAATAAGGTCCTTAATGAACCTTGTATTGAAACAGCGGAGGTCCCTGCGAACGAGTTTTCGTATCCGCTTGGAGAGAGCCTGATATTCCGGCGAAGCAACAGCAGCAGATGGCATCTCGCGTCTCAGCCTCATCAAATCCAGGGTTTCGGGAGAAAGTTTGGACGACTTAGCTCGTTTCATCGGCGGGAAATGCCTGCGACCCAGTGTACACACCGCCTTCACCACGTTGTCGGTTATCTCGTCCACGTCGCCAGTGGTTTCCAGCGAGTCGAATCGATTTTGAAGTTCCAATTGGAACTGTTCGGACCCACGGTGTATTTGGAGCGGCGTAGGTCTGAGAGTAGATTTTATTAAGCGAGACCGTTCGGCCTGAAAACACCGGTGATCACTACCGGTTTTAAACCTGTTGACCACTGAGCCATCTTTAAATATATGTCGCTTATCCGCCATAATAAAATCTATCTCGTTCCTTGTCACAGTGTTCGGGCTCTGCCAGGTCCATCTTCTCTGAGGCTTCTTCTTAAAGAAAGAATTCATCAAGAAAGCCCCTCCATTTCGAGGAAGTTGACCAGCATCTGCCCCCTGTGATTCCTGCGCCCCAATCCATGAAGTCCGATTTTCGATTCGCCGCGTTCTTGTACTCCCACTTTAGCGTTGAAGTCCCCCATAACAACATTGTAGAAGGTCGAAGTTGTGCCATGTATGGCTCTGGAGATATCCTCATACACGGCTTCAACCTCTTCGTCAGAGTGTGACGAGGTCGGCGCATATACCTGTACCACCTTCAGGGAGTACCTGTCGGTGAGTTTAAGTACAAGGTACGCTACCCGGTTCGACACACTACTGATTTCCACAACGTTGCTGACAAGGGACTTGTGAACCAGAAAACCGACACCACCCTGGGAAACCCTATCACCTTCTCGGAAGTAGAGCAAGTTTCCGGAGTCCAGGGTCATCGTGTCCTCCCCTCTCTTCGGACTTCAGATAACCCCAGTATGCTCCAGTTAATATGACTTAGCTCTTCTTCTAATTCGGAGAGGTGATGGTCCAGCCGTATCGTGCGTCCATTGTACGTAGCCAATATAGTTTTTGTGGCAGCCTACCGTAACCCGGGGATTCTTCGCACCCCCCGCCCACCGTGACCGCGACCGCTGCCGTGGTCGGGAATAGTGGGGCTGCCGGGAACTGGGGGCCGATTTGGTTGGCGCTGCTCATGGGGGTTAATGCCCATAGTCACCACGCTGGGCAGGCGGGTTGGTGACCGCAGTGTGAACCAGTACGCAGGATGGCGCTGCTGCCCACCATCCGGTATAAAAACCCTTAGTCGGCTCCTACGACACCCTCGGGAGGAGTAGGGGTGGGGACACATGTATTCTATTTTGCCGTCCCCACACGGCAAAATAGAATACATGTGGCAATAGGTACCTACCTAATAACAAATGTCGGAAACACACTGACTAGTTTTGATATCCGAAACTCTATGAATATTATTTATTAATTTGACAGTTTAGGTTGTTAACCTCTGTTTTATTGGACCTTACTTACTCGTGCGTAGCAAACATTCCGTACAGAAATTTAACTCAGAGGCAGGCCTCAGAGAAGGTCCCTGGAAAAAAAACTTTATTATTTGGATATTATGGGGCGAAACGTAGCTTGCTTCGCCCGCCGGATCAGCAAGTTGAAGTGGCAGTGGGCTGGTCACGTATTTCGTAGAACCGATGGTCGTTGGAGCAGACGAGTTCTGGAGTAGAGACCGCGTCTTGGCAAGCGTAGCGTAGGACGCCCTCCGGCCCGATGGACCGACGACTTGCGAAAGGTCGCTGGTGGAATCTGGATGAGAAAGGCGGAGGACCGGGATGTCTGGCGCAAAATGGGGGAGACTTATGTCCAGCAATGGACTGCAATAGGTTGAAGAGAGAGAGACAAAGGAATTTAGGCAACAGCCATTGGCTTCCCATTTTCAACAACAACAAACTGTTAGGATATCATCATGTCATATTAAGCTGAAATGGTGATCATGATGACGTTAAAGCTATACGATAGTACAAGTAGATGTTAAAGATGACTAGTTTTTGAATTGGCTAAAGTTGAGATGATTGGTTTGTTGTACCCCAAGTACGTAGTTCCTAGTTCGTTAGATGCTGGGCAAAAAAGAAGAATATATATTTCGAAAAGTATAAATCGTGCTCAAAGGATTGATTGTAATGGAGAAAAGTTAAGCCGTGTTTTTATAAAGACAGATCTTTCATACACGGAACTAGGAATCTAAATATATCTGCTCCCTTAAAAAAATAAAAGATCTTTAAAATTACAATAATTATCTTGCTTGCTACCTAAAGTCAGTCACTTTCAAAACTGACTAAAAATAGTGGTCGATGAAAACCGGTCTGTCAAAGAAATTGTTAAATATGGATAATTTTAAAAGAAAATATTTAGCATTCGCTTGTAGCTGAGTGGTACGAGTAAGTAAGGTCCAATAAAACAGAGGTTAACAACCTAAACTGTCAAATTAATAAATAATATTCATAGAGTTTCGGATACCAAAACTAGTCAGTGTGTTTCCGACATTCGTTATTAGGTAGGTACCTATTTTAAATCCAATGTGAAATGATGTAAGGTGACGCTTGACTTACTACATAGATCTTTATAAATTAAGGCATTTTTTAAATATTTCTAACATTAAAAACCTAGACAATATTTTTTGTAAATGTTATGTCGGTTATTACTTATTGTACTCTATAATTTTGGTCATTTGTTGATATTTTTTACAAGTTTTAAAAACATATTAAAATAATCTATCAATATTAGGATTTGAGGGTTACCCTACACACACCGGCACAATTAGGGAAACACAAAAAAAAGTCGTTTTTTTAATACCTTCGCATATCTTGACACGTTCTTATTATTGATGTATTACTACCCTCTCTAGAAATACACTTGAGCTTTACAAGCGTGAGAATTGTTTTTATGGCACTTCAAGAATTTGCTGGCACTTAGAGTTAGCATTGCTTCTGATAAGAACTTTGTTGGTTCCTGTGCATAGCGACTGTAGCTCATTCAACTGTTATTTTTGAATTGTTTACACGTCTCCGATACGAAATGAGTGATTTGCCAGCAACTTCTGCAGCAAGGGCCGTAACCATGATCGAAGAAGGGCATACCTACCGCTCAGTAAGACGAGCTTTGGGTGTATCGACTTCGGTGGTTCATCGCGTTGTTCAATGCCACAGGGAGACAGGATCTTACGTGCGCAGGCGAGGACAAGGCAGAAATCGGGCTACAAGCGCCGTTAATGACCGTTTCATCACCTTACAAACTTTGAGGAATCGTCGACAGACCGCGGTTCAGACCCGAAATCAACTGGCTGAGGCAACGTTAATGTTAGTGAACGAACAGTTAGGAGGCGTCTTAATGAAGTTGGCTTAAGATTTATGTGCCAGCAAAAGCACGTAAATTCGAGGCAGCTCATCGTGTGGCAAGGTTAGCGTTCGCCCGTGCGCACAAGATTGGACAAATGTGGAGTCGCGTATTATTCACAGATGAGAGCCGTTTTTGTGTTAATTTCGTGGATGGACGGGAGAGGATGTGGAGATATCGTCGAGAACGATATAACCAAACAAACTTTACGGAAACAGTGGCATTTGGTGGAGATCAGTAATGGTATGGGGTGGCATATGTTTAGGAGCTCGCACAGACTTAGTGCTTATTGAAAACGGATGTCTTACTGCACAGCGATACGTATCAGAGATCTTAGAACCATATGTCATGCCTTTTGCCCCATTTATAGGCCCACATTTCGTTTTCATGCACGATATGAGGTTGGCACTAGTCAAATGAACTGGCCAGCGAGATCACCGGACATGAACCCTTTAGAACATGCCTGGGATATTCTGGGAAGAACAGTTCGACAGCGAAATCCAGCTCCCAGGAATGTTGAAGAACTCAAACAGGCATTAGTGGAAGAGTGGAACAATTTGCCTCAACCAATGATCGATGGCCTTATTCTGAGTATGGAAAATCGTATCCAAGCTCTCCTAAGAACCCGTGGAGGCAACACACGCTATTAATTTTATGACATTTGTGTTATTTTTGTAAAAAAAAACGATTTGAAATCTCACACTCCTAGTGCCTTATTTTACTAATTATCGTAATTAACGTTTATTTCCTTTGAAACCGGGTAATTAGTAGCTTATTTTGATTTAATTTAGTTATTTTAAGGCAATGTGATGTGTTCCTGAAGACCAAAAAAATATTTTAAAAAATCATTGAAAAAATCAACATTTTTTTTGTGATCCCCTAAATGTGCCGGTGTGTGTAACTTGTATAATGTTCTATTAAAACAGAGCAAAAAACGCGAAAATGTATAGGGTATATAATTTACTTAATTACCATAGCAACGCCCTTTCCAAAGTTCAAACCCTCTCAAAAAAGCCTTCGTTCCTAAAGTGCTTGTCTGCTGAAAATCCTCTTTTCTCGCTAATTACCCGGTAAAAGTCATCAACGATGCTTTGTTATTGTTTTCATGTTTATGAAAACAATACTTATAACCTAATTATTTAAGCGAAACAACGAAATACTTTTTTCACCGAGATGAGTTAGGTAGTTTTAAATAAGCGTAGGCGGGTACCTCAATTATTTAAATAATAATTTGATTATTTATTAGAAATTTGCGTCTTAGCTGACATTGATTCGCATAGAGAATTACGTAAGCATGTGGCATAACCATTAAGTTACAAATTGTGACTTTGTCTAAGCCAGGCAAATTTCAAGGCTCGCCAGGCGCTTTTCATGAAATATTAATAATTTACTTTGAAAGGAATAATAGTATTAGTCTCGGTACTGAGTCGGCTAGGAATTAGACGACTCAGTACCGAGCACTCTAGTACCACCACAGTGCCAGATCGTCCCGTAAAATAGTGGAGTAGGAGAGTTTCGCATTTCTGTGTTTCGGATGAGGGCACTGTAACTAGTAAAATTAACGGGTGTAACATAATATGTCGTCTCGGGTGACGGCGCAGGTTAGTGTTGACGAAAAATGTTGACTACCTACTGTTATTTCTTTCTTCAACACTGCATTCGTCATGGTCAGGCGTATCACTTACCTACAGGTGAACGTACTGATAGGTCGGTCAGTAACACTTAATGTCTTTAAAAGGTAAATTTCTACTGCATTTACACAGTTATGGTTTTAGTCTATTTCATCGCTCTTTGGCCATAGATTGTCTTCAAGACCGGGCAAGACAGATTAAGACAGGCAATGTAATGTATATGTCTAACACTTATTGAACTACCTACAGTATAGTCCCTTTTCCACGATCAATAATTTAATGTGCATATAAAGGTGACAGTTACTTTTAACTAACAAGTAAATAACAAATAAAATAAATATTCACTGACATTCACACAGCACCATCTAGCCCCAAACTAAGCATTAGCCTGTAATATGGAAACTAAACAGCGGATAAAGATACTTATATAATTATTTTTTTGTAAATACATACATTTTATACATAGAAAACACCCTGACCACTACAAACAGACATGTTCATGCACACAAATTTTTGTACTGCCGGGGATCGAACCCAGAACCCTTAGTGTAATAACCAGCTGCCATGCCACTTATAACGATTTTCATCAAATTTTAAGGATTTTCGTATTAAGCCCTAGTAAGAATTTTATAAATTACCTCATGCATTCAATTGTTAATTCTTCCTGCTAAAGATCTTCACACAACAAACTTGATATTCCGCGAAGTTTGATTTTTGGTACCAAGACTCATACATTTAGACCTTACAGATTTAATCACCAAACAATTTTTAAAGCCCAAGACGCTACCCTTGCAAGATCTTCACCTACCATTTGCGTAGACTGTGGCATGTGGTTTGTTTGCAAAGTGGCATAATTGAAGTTCATCAGCATCACAATGATATTACAGTTTTTATACTAATCATTGAAACATTTCTATCGGAATAAATAACATAATTATTCATCAATGTGATTTTTTTGCCAATATTTGTATTTATTCATTTCTTCATCATAAGTGTTTTATAAATTTTGGTTAGATTAAGTTAGAACTACGACCTCACACTTGACCGAGCGAGCGAAGCTCGCGTGCTGCGGCAGCGGCTGACGAAGCGGCACAAACATATTTTTTGTTATAAAATTCTAAACAACGACGTTATTATAACTATTTTGGCTATGACCACTATAAAACTTTCTCTCATAGTACTTTACGGGTAATTTCGGTAAGTTGATCAATTTACGAAAATGTATGCGTAAAATAGTAAAATTTATCTCTGGTTTTTTATGTCATAAGTGTACAGGACGGTCAGGACGCCCACCTGATAGTAAGCGATACGCTTAACCATGACAGAGCGGCATTGAAGGAGACCAACAACAGATACAGTTATTATCTTCCAACAATGCCGCACAGCGCCCGACACCCTTGACGACAGATGTTAGGTCTCTTATATCCTAATTTAACTAGCTACAGTGCCTCATCCCGAAACACAAAAGTGCATATCACTCCTGTTTCACGGGACGATATCTGGTACTGCTGTAGTACCTACTTAGACGACTCAATATCGAATCTGCCACCTGGTAACTAGTTATCTCTGGTGTAAAATCCTATGAAAGTTTATCAATTTCCTAGAAAATTAATCCAATTTGTGGTTCTATTATTTTCCGGTGACATACATACGACAACAAATTAAATTAATTTGATTATTTCTAATAGATTAAAGTTTGGTTATTTGTTGATCACATCATATTCCTGTAATAGGAAAATGGAAATAAAGTTTTTTAGTTCATAATCGAGAACTTAGTACAGAACATGAGCTTTAAAACTAGTCACTCAAAAAAGCATTTAAGTTGTGTCACGACACATTAAATGTACTATTCTAAGTTGAGGTAAACGTGTAAAGGATAGCATCTGTTTAGATGACCTTACAAATGAGGGTCAAAGTTATCACATAGGTATCATTTTAATTTAATATTTCCTTACTTATCAAAATTATGATATGAGTAACAACTATGTGAATGCGAAACGCCTGGGCTTTAATTTAGTCTTAATTATATTTAGCAAATAATGTTTGAAATTTGTTTTTTTTGTAATAATGTTTGAAATGTTTGCATGTTACGTGTGTGTGTGTTTTTTTTGTTTTTAAACACAAATTACTTTTATGATTGTTCGTACGAATATAATTTTGATAAAGGATACTATTTTTGTTATCAAACAAACAAACAAGAAAGAGCGTCGGTGGCTCAATGGTGTGGACTGTCGCCTTCCTACCGGGAGGGCTGAGGTTCAAATCGTATCGTACCAATGTATTTTCGATTTTTGGAAAATATATGTACGTTATCCGACGCTCTTACGGCGAAGGAAAACATCGTGAGGAAACCTTCATGCACGCCTGCGAAGAGATTCGAAGGTTGTGTGTGAAGTCGTCCATATCTGCACTTTGCCGCGTGGACGACTAAGGCCTAATCACCCTAATACGGGTAGCTCGTGCCCCGGTGGGGAGTTTAATGAGCTGATGATGATCCCGCTTTGTACCCGCCTTGTGATAGTACATTTCAATCTCACCATAGCCATGCTGCCATACTATGACCTGCTTGGCCTGTTACAACAGAGCGTCTTTATAGGCTGATCGATTGCAGAATATTTGGTATTTACATCACTCTTCACTATTCTACTCTATCTCTAACACCTCACATACCGTACTAGTCATACTGCGTAGTTTTTTATCATCAATCTTTAGTATTATTATGAGAAACTTGCACGGGCACGTTAGTTTGTACAATATTTGTTATAATATGATTT
>PQWD01005363.1:15559-26120 GCA_019425675.1 Leucinodes orbonalis | reverse complement strand
CTGATCCAGCGGGCTATGTCGGTATCTTTAGTTCTCTTACGGATTAAATCATTTCTGATTTATTCATTTCTTCTATCTACTTACTTGACAATTCAAATACTGCCTTTTTATGGTTCTGTACCAAATGGCAAAAACAGATGTCTTATAATTTCGTCATCTCTGTCATTCTGTGTGTATGTCCCATGCCTCTTTCCTTCGAAACTTTAAGAACTATACTGTTCGAACTTATTAAAGTTTATACGAGTTTATTATGTGAACTACATGAGGATTTTATTAACAAACTATAGTTTAGGGAATCTTAAAATATTTTATTTTGAGATTCCCCATACTTTAAACTGAAACTCAAAAATATTTTCTACACGTGTAAGGTATCAATATACCTGATGTATGATATTGAGTTTTAATATCTTTTTTTATTGTAAAGATAGCGCGAGAGACACTTTCAAAGTGTTAAAATGTGTCCTCTAACTACCTGCATTAACTGCTCAGATTGAAAGAGACATAAATTGTAGGTCGTCTGCATAAAGATGGTAGCAATAGTGTTTTATATTGCAATTGATGTCAGCTGTATATAGCGTTAACATTATCGGTCCTAAAATGGAGCCCTGTGCTAGACCCCAGATAACTGGTAATTTAACAAAGCTACAAATGACACACACAGTGAATGTAATCAGCTATTGTCATTATCGAGCTTTTACATACTGATTACGATCTAACAAGTAATATCAAACTATTTCAAAGCTTACTAAACTTTGTTAGTAACACTGCATGTGATTATGGTATCGAACGCACGCGAGGGCGAATATCCGTGGCTGCCAATATTTCATTGAATAGACCTATAAGAGCTGTTGTTGTGCTATGCGATATTCGGAAACCAGACTGTTTGTGCAGTAAAATATTTTTTAATTAATTATGTTTAAGTCATCGGCGCCAGTGGCTTAATGGTGTGGACTGTCGCCTTCCTACCGAGAGGGCTGAGGTTCAAATCCCGACACGTACCAATGTGTTTTCTAATTTTCGAAAATATATGTACGTTATCCGACGCTCTTACGGTGAAGGAAAACATCGTCGGAACTTGAATCTTCATTTGGACTTAAGGGCGCCTACGATTTCGCAGTACCTAAAGTTGCGCGTCAAACGCTACTTCGACTCGGCAATAGCGCATTCAAACCCGCTCATTGTCTCCTCTTGCTGATTATACTACAACAGCAGCTAATAATAATTTTATTTCAGCTCGCGAGCGAAACGACGACGTCCACGGGAACGCGTACTAGAACGATCCTGATGACCCTATCACGGTCGCCGCCGCGACGGCGGCCGAAACAGCTAAATTACTAAAAGTACACTAACAAATCGAAACCGAGGTTCCGTCCCCCGGCGGGGCCATCGTCGCGTGTCCCTGTAGGTTCGCACAGTCCCTATTCGCGTAACCGGCATGTACCGGGCCGCTTTTCTCCCCAACATATGTTAGGCCTACCAAGCCCCCCCGCAACGCCCTAAGCCGAGGTTCGAGTCCCGTTCGGGACGCCCTTAGGCTCGTTGTGTAAATATTTAGGCTGAGAGCCATCTGCGCTCGCACTTGCCCGGTGAAGCTGTAAAGGCCATCTGCGGCCAACAGCAGTAGTCAGTTCGAAAAAAAAAAAAAAAAAAAAAAAAAAAAAAAAAAAAAATCGTGAGGAAACCTTCATGAACGCCAGCGAAGAAATTCAAAGGTTGTGCGTGAAGTCGTCCAACCTGCACTGGGCTCGCGTGGACGACGAAGGCCTAATCATCCTACACGGGTAGGCTCGTGTCCCTCGGTGGGGACGTTTAATGAGCTGATGATGAAGTCATCGATAAATGTTATTTCTTTCTTTCAAAATAGAAAGATATCAACTAAAATAATTTTTCACGGAATAAATACGTAAATTATAACGTATTTTACGATTTTAGTCTGTCTCCCCTTTCTGCTAGGAACGCTGAGGCTTCGAGGGACAACACTAGCTTACTATACACCTTGCGAATCTTGCAAACCATACGGGTGAATCTGAAGTTTTCACCAAGTTTCGAGTCATCATCTTCAGCTCATTTATACGTTCCCACCGAAGGGCACGAGCCTACCCGTAATTTGCTAGTTTTTCCAAAATAATACTATCTATAATACGTCCTAAGAAATTTCAGGTTTTTTAACCAGCATTCAGACATCAGAATCGCTGGTTGCCTCCTGTTAATAAACACATGGGATTTCTGAAAGAGTGATGAACAAAACTTGCTATCTTATTGCTCGTCTCCTAATTTAAAGTTTGTAGAGCGTTAAGTACACCGATTTTTAAAATTATGGCATTTTAAAGATTTTGTATGAAAAAAAGCGCCTGTTTATTTTTTTATGGCAAGTAGTTTCAATTGTGCAGGCGTAATTTTTTATGGAAGTTAATTAATAACTTAGGCATTGTACAGAGTGACTATCAGAAAATAGTGATTTACCGAACGAAAAAAAAACTACTGACTACTTAGATGTCGTTCAGACCAAATTTCGTTGAGTTTTCATGGTAACGTAACGTACATATATTTTATCAATCCATTACTTTACTAGTTAGAGATTTTACCAATTTGGATGTGTCTCGCGCGAATTATTCATCTTTATTTACTTTTGTCATTAAACCTATGCTGTGTGTGTTATATGCTATGCTTATGTATGTTTGGTATCAATGTTTATTAGGTCTCTAAAATGATATTGAATTTGAAGGTGTCTAGTAGGTACACGATGCTACAGGTATTAGTTTTTTTTTTTTTCGAACTGACTACTGCTGTTGGCCGCAGATGGCCTTTACAGCTTCACCGGGCAAGTGGCGAGCGCAGATGGCTCTCAGCCTTAAAATTTACTTAACGAGCCTAAGGGCGTCCCCGAACGGGACTCGAACCCCGGCGTTGCGGGGGGGGCTTGGTAGCCTAACATATGTTTGGGGAGAAAAGCGGCCCGGCACATGCCGGTTACGCGAATAGGGACTGTGCGAACCTACAGAGACACGCGACGAAGGCCCAAAGGTATTAGTGGGTAATCGTCTCGTTCATGAACTTTGTCCATGACAAATATGAATTTTTATACAGCCCGATGGACCGACGACTTGCGAAAGGTTGCGAAAGGACTGGTGGAGGCTGGATGAGAAAAGCGGAGGACCGGGATATCAGGCGCAAAATGGGGGAGACCTATGTCCAGCAGTGGACTGCGATAGGTTGAAGAGATACAGCCCTGTGAATGTGATTGATAGGATTAATGTATAATAAAACACAAAACCATAATTAATCTTATTTTTTACTTTTTTATTTTTGCTATAGTGTTATAATAACAAATTTTATTTAACCTGGCAACGTTGTAGTCGACGTCTATGGTTTAAAGACCCTCCTCCCCAGGTACAGCTAAAGCTGCAGCTGCAAATAAAAAGAATAATATTAAAACACTATCTGTATCCGGGTGTATAGGCCTTAGTCGACCACGCGGGCCCTGTGCGGGTTGGCCGACATCAAACGAAAGAAAGAAAACATTTATCACGCACAACCTTTAAAGAATACTAACTGCATAATTTTTCCTCGACGCATTTCAGCTTGTTAGCATCGTACTTGTAGCCTCTCGTACACCGGCAACCGCCTGGTACGCACGCGTGAGGGCAAGCCAATGGATCGAGAGGGTTTCAAGCACTCCTGGTTGCAGTAAGACGGCTTGCAGCCGATCACAGCGTTGATATCACCGCATTTGGCAAGACCTTCAGCGTCACCTGTACGAAATACAATCGATACAATAAACTCTGCGGATTCAGTGGCGTGCACGGAGATTATGAATAGGGTATGCTAAGTGAGTTACACTAATCCAGTGGCGTGCACAGATATTGTGAGTAGGGTATGCAAAGTGACTGACACTAATCGCAAAAAATCAATAAATAATTAACTTTTTTGGCAAATTGAGTGCTGTTGATGACAGCAGATCGCCTAAGGTTTCATTCAGACGACCCATTTGGTGTTGCGGTTGAGAGTTCGACTGCAACAATGTTTGTACTGTCCGGGTTCGATCCCCGGGCAGTACAAACATTTGTGTGCTTGAACATGTCTGTTTGTAATGGTCTGGGTATTTTCTATGTATAATATGTATGTTATTACAAAAACATATTAAATTATTCCCACTTATTCGCTCATTTTCCCTTACAGATTTGAAATCATAAAAAATAAATTTTTATATCCACTGCCATTCAGAAAATCCATTGAATTAGAAAGAGCACAAAGAGCCGTCATTAAAGTAATTAAGCGACTACCCTATAGATTCCCACTGTTGACCTCTACCAAAAATTTAAGGTATTGACTGTTAGGAAGTTATTTATATATCGATGCTTGCGTAGATATCACCGCTTCAAAGTACCCCTGCTTCCTACCTGTAACAAGAGAACAGTTAAGCTGCCTCTACCAAAAGTAAACACAACGTTTGCGCGAAAAAGCTATGAGTACTGTTCACCAATGATTTATAATAAACTTTTTAACAATATAAATATCGTTAATAAACTTAACAACTTTGAGTTTAAAAAGTTACTTACACTAAAACTTAATGAACTTGACTATGATGCAATTGAAGGCCTATTTATTAGGTTTTCTTAACAATATATATGGCTAACATAATACACATTTACGCACACATATACATATGTACACAACATAATACATCTTTACGCACACATACATATGTACACAACATAATACATCTTTACGCACACATACATACCTACATACCAACACAATACACCTTTACACACAAATACATACACGACACAATACACACGCACTTGCACAACCACGCATATAAACTAATTAACACACACTTCCATACACCAAACTTTTATATGTATAATAATTACACTGTAATAAATATAAGAATTCAATCTTTTAGATAAACATACACAGTTTGGCAAATGGATGTAAATGTCTATTCTAAATCCTTATGTGATAGTATAAATATTTTGTCAATAGTTTGGGAAGTCTGAGGCCTGTAGCACAGTGTAAACTAACACAGGTCTCAGAGATCATTATTTATTGTTGTACAATGTAAAATATTATCAAATAAAGATTTATTATTATTATTATTCACACAGCGCCATCTAGCCCCAAATTAAGCGTGAAACCTGTATTATGGGTACTAAACAACAGATAAACATACTTATTTACATTTTTTTTATAAATACATACGTATTATACATAGAAAACACCAGACCATTACAAACAGACATCTTCATGCACACGAATGTTTGTACTGCCCGTGGATCGAACCCGGAACCCTTGGTGTTGCAGTCGACCTCTCAACCGCAACACCAAATGGGTCGTCGAAATGTCATAAAATTATGCATTAAAATTTTGACCTTAACGCGTCATAAAAAAGTACAAAGTCAAAAGCACGAGCACACTACAATGTCACTATGACATGTAGCGAGCGACGTGATTATGAAAATTGTGTCCAACTAACGCGATGGGCAAACTTTTGCCGCGAACACTTTTTGAGTGAGATTGTGCATTAGTTTTTTTATTGTTAATTTAAGATCATTTATAATTAAATTAATATCTTTGAAATATACTTACATATGACATCTGACACAAAAATGGCAGCGAACACAAAAAGTACACAAGCGAATACGCGGAGCATCTTGAAGCCTCGATGTGAATCGTTTAAGTGATAATTAAACGTCGTGCTTTATACGGCAATGTACCCATACCTCCATACTAATATATTAAATATGAAAGAAATTCTGTCTGTTTGTTACTCTTTCACATCCAAACGGCTATGGGATTTTGATGAAATTTAATATGGTGATAGATGGTAAACTGGAAACGGACAAAGACTACCTGTTGCCTCTTTCTAGGCCCCCACTTCTAAAAATGAGGGTGGAAGTTTGTAGAATTTTGGTGCAAGGAGCATACCGCAATTTTCAAGGTCGACACTTTAAAATTGGTATGTGGATATTTTGTCACTAACAAAAAAAAATGCATCACATCTTTTTAGGAAATCGGTCCTAAAAAGCCTTAAAATTATTAAATTATTTTAAGGTAGGTAGCTAAAATCGATGAAAATTGGAAAAACGGGTAATATTATCTACAGTAGCATTAAATAATTTTCAAGATAGGGGAACGTGTTACGCCGAATTTAATGCGAGCGAAGCCGCATGCGAAAGCTTGTATTGAATATATGAAAAAGCTATAAAACTGTGCAAATACGCCTTTTCCAGACTTCCAAAATGGCTCTTAACATCGACGTTCTGTCAATAACACTTGAATATACACCGCGTTTTTAACGTCAATGTGTGAAAAGTAATTCTACAGAAAAATTAAATATTCGGAATAATGAGTACTAAAGTAACTTTGACCTCGACTAAGTACGCTTAATACATATTATTCACCTTTTTTATTGATTTAATGATTTTTTGCTTAGGTTTAACTTTTTATCGCCTCAGTTGTAGTCATTTTTGTTGGGTGTAAATCAGCACATTAAATTATCCTTGGATAAAAAAAAATAACTTACACATGCACAATCTCACTCAGTGTTCGCGGGAAGTCTGCCCATCGCGTCAGTTGGGCAGAATTTTCATTCATAATCACGTCGCTCGCTACTTACTCGCAGGAATCAAAATTAATTTATTTTACGATCTAAATACAATAATATTCTGTTTATATAAAGGTAGATACGCCATCCGTGCCTCAAAAACCGCCAAAGAGAGTAGTTTGTACTCTTTTGTTTAGGTAAATGTGTTCGAAATTCAAAATGTGTATGTGTGCTGTCGCTGCATACGAAACACTTTTTTCGATTGTTTTGTGAGCATATCACGAATCCATACTTTTTGACATCATTGTCTAAATATAACAATTACTTACCTACGTATGTGTCACGGGGCAATGGCACGGGGCAATTTGTAGTTAATTAATCATCTTCAACTGTAAAGCATAGTTGTTTTCTGGAACTTTACCGTTTTATAGATTGCTTTTTTTTTTTGTTGAAATTATTAATTGATATAAGTAGCCTAATGCCGACTCGGGTACTTATCGTAGTGTATCATGTGATGTATGTTATACTTAGATCTAAGATGAATAAATAACTACTGGCATACACACAGCGCCATCTGGTCCTAGACTAAGCACTAAGCATTAAACTAAACAAAGAATAAACATCAGTGTTGCCACCTTAGCCCTTTTGTAGCTAGATCTAGCACTTTTCTAGATGAACTCCTTTTTCAACGATTTAGCCCGACAAGAGCAATCTAGCTCTTATTCACTGTCTTGAAAATGTTAGCAAATACATATGAAGTTTTCGACATGCTAACAAGTACTTTTTTGCTAGTTCATCGGTCATGATGACCTTTTTAGACGAGCTAAAAAAACGGCTTCATGACATGATTATTTCAGCATTTTAGGGCAGCGAATCTTCTGACGCTATCTAGCCCTTTTTGACGTTCCAAAAAGCTCTTTTCCTAAAACTCAGGTGGCAACACTGATAAATATAGGTATTTATTGTTTATGGTACTTACTTACATACGGCAAAATAACAATTTTGAAATTTTTGTGTGTCACATGTAGACGAGACTTTTTTTTGGCAGGTAACTGATGTAGTAAAGAAAAACTTCGGCGGCTTTTAATTTGGAAAAATCTTTTTTATTTAGAAAAATAAAGAACTTTACCGCCCCGCGCAATGCGTGAGCTGAGCTTTAACGTGACTCAGCAAACAGAATGACAAAAAAAAATGATATTTTTGTATGTGTACCGTATACATATGGATAAAGTAAAAAATGATAATATCAATATTACAAATACTTCAATTTTGTGTATAGATAAACGAATGAACCGACAAGTTTTATTTTATTAAATTCACCCAATTTACGGAATATACGTCAAAATAAGAATTTTTATAATTTTGTGTGTCAGTCTGAAATGGCTACACTGATTTGAATGGGACTTTTTTGGCAGGTAGCTGATGTGATAAGGAAAAACTTAGGGCACTTTTTTTTTCGAAATATCTTTTTATTTTAACAATAAATTTTAGATTTTACTGTAGGGAGAACATCTTATACCGCGAGGAAAACAGCTAGTCTACCATAAAACATAACGAATGAGTGAAAAAAATTACTATTAATACACCATACCAATTACCACATTTCAAAGTAGGCAAAGCAAATAAAACACAAAAGTACTTTGTACAAATCACAATTTATTTATTTATATACAATGCGACTACCGTCGCAACCTACGCTACGCTATAGGAAACAGTTCATAGTGATGACACGCCGACAAATACGTTAGTTATAACAAAATACTCGATACACGTCTAGGTATACTTGTGGTAGACTCGGTACTGTGTCGTCTAGGTAGATACGCCGCAGTGCCAGATATCGTCCACTAGGTGGTAACTCGGTACTGAGTCGTCTAGGTAGATACCGCCGCAGTGCCAGATATCGTCCACTAGTGGTAGACTCGGCACTGAGTCGTCTAGGTAGATACCGCCGCAGTGCCAGATATCGTCCACTAGGTGGTAGACTCGTACTGGTCGTCTAGGTAGATACCGCCGCAGTGCCAGATATCGTCCACTAGGTGGTAGACTCGTACTGAGTCGTCTAGGTAATACCGCCGCAGTGCCAGATATCGTCCACTAGTGGTAGACTCGGTACTGAGTCGTCTAGGTAGATACCGCCGCAGTGCCAGATTCGTCCACTAGTGGTAGACTCGGTACTGAGTGTCTAGGTAGATACCGCCGCAGTGCCAGATATCGTCCACTAGTGGTAGACTCGGTACTGAGTCTCTAGTAGATACCGCCGCAGTGCCAGATATCGCTCACTAGGTGGTAGACTCGTACTGAGTCGTCTAGGTAGATACCGCCGCAGTCCAGATATCGTCCACTAGGTGGAGACTAGGCACTGAGTCGTCTAGGTAGGTACCACCGCAGGCCAGATATCGTCCACTAGGTGGTAGACTCGGCACTGAGTCGTCTAGGTAGGTACCACCGCAGTGTCAGATATCGTCCCGTGAAATACGAGGATTTTGCACGTCTGTGTTCGGGATGAGGGCACTGTAGCTAGTATAACCGGGTATGAGAGACCTTACAACTGTCATCTCGCAGGTCGGACGCGGCAGTGTTTGCGGAAAATCAAACAGTTACTGTTACTAATTTCTACCACAATGCATCTGTCATGGTCAGCGTATCCTTACCACCTGTGGTGACCGAACAAACGTCCCGTTCACTATATGACATAAAAAAGTCATTTGACACGTTACTCGTAACAATGACATATTCGTACATTAAAAAAAAACTGTCATCTGTTAGTTGCATATTTCATTATGTCACATCAAATCGGCACTCATTCATCAATACCGCCCAAGACGTTTTATATTCGTACTTGTATAGATTTTATTGTCTCTCATACGAAAAAGTGTTATGTAACATTTCGAAATTAGGATAAAAAAATAACTAATTTTAACCAATTAAGAATAAAGTAGTAACAAATTGAATTTGTATAGATATTTATCTCTTCTAAAAAGTAGTCAAAATTCACTTGTGCAATATTGTTGTATAGGCGACGAAATCTGAGTGTTTACATTAAAACAATCCAAAAAATTTTGTAATGCAAAAACTAATATAGTCATTGATATAGAGATCCAAGAATGAATAATTTATAATACACAACTTGAAATTACAGCAGCTTTACATTTAAAATATATAAATAAACAATTCAATTCATTTATGCATACGGTGGAATTAGCAGTTCTGAAAATATGAGAATAACTGAAAACTGCATATAAACAACATAAAGATACCATTTTAATGAGTTCAAAAAACGTCTGCTCAATAGCTGTGTCGAATAAAGTCAGTATTTTAAAATTAAACAATACATAAAAAATAAGACATGTGAAGATAATTTCACCGAAAATGTGCTATTCTTAACATGGTATTCAACCATCGAAATACGATACACTTAAAAGTAGAACACATCAATAGAATACTTCTCAATTTTTAGAATACCAGTAGAATACATTCCATTTTAGATGAACAATAAACTAACTTGATGCACAATCACGAAGAAACGGCAACCAAAAAATGACGAACCCACTAAACATATGTTATATTAATAACATAAAATTATTCATTGCCAATTTCACCTAACGCGTCATTAAAAGGCGCAAAATAAAAGCACGAGCACACTACTATGTCACTGTGACATGTAGCGAACGACGTGATTACGAATGAAAATTCTGCTCAACTGAGGACGGGGAAGAATATTGCGCGGACACATTTTGAGTGACACTGTGCATCTAAGTAGTTTATTGTATATATAAGGATACCAAAAAGCGTCGGTGGCTCAGTGATGTGGACTGTCGCCTTCCTACCGGGAGGGCTGAGGTTCCAATCCAGACACGTACCTTATTTTCGAATTTTCGAAAAATATATGGTACGTATCCGACGCTCTACGGTGAAGGAAACATCGTGAGGAAACCTTCATGCACGCCTGCGAAGAGATTCGAAGTTGTGTGTGAAGTCGTCCAATCCGCACTGGGCCCGCGTGACGACTAA
>PQWD01005363.1:0-14346 GCA_019425675.1 Leucinodes orbonalis | reverse complement strand
CATTTTCTTGTTGAGTTACCAAATACAAATTCTGAAAGCTAACATATTTAGATCGATTTCCTGATTTTCCTTTGCGTATCTTCCACGTGTCTAATCTGTCTGTTCTTTGCCATATTTTCTAGCTGGAATTGCCTTCTGAGGTTTCTGTTTTCATTAATGGCTGCTATCAAAAGTTTATCTAACTTCTTTCGTTCTTCTCCCATATCTTTCAATTTCTTTAGCAACATAATATTAAGAGTTTTGGCTTCAACAATTCAGTATTTAATTCACGCCTTATCAGTTTTAATTGGGATATAATTGTTGCCGAGGCATTAAAAAACAATGACTAAATATTGACAAGTGTTCACAATAGAGACCTAAAAGTATTTTTAAATGATTTTTGTATGATTTATGTATGATGTGAATTCTATTCTTGCGAATGTGTTCTTTATATAATAAAATGTCGCTTTTTCTATTAAATGCAGAGACCGCAACAGCTCCGGCGAAAACATCGCATAATGTAACATCACTGTGTATCGCTGAGTGTATTTGGTTTTATACATCTTTCCTAATTCCGGAATCTCGGATGTTTGATCTATCGGAATAGAAAGGTTTCTATAGTTCCATCTAATAGTTTTAATTTCAATATCTAGAAATAAAGTACCAAATCACCAAATTGTCAAGGTCTAAATTTATGGGCAAAAAAACATTAAATACGCAGGAATAAATTGATTACAGAAGAATAGGGTAGATTGCTGCGTGATCTGTGTGTTGTGAGTTCAAACTCCGTGGGGAAAATGCATTTTTAAGTCACTGTGCAATTTTCCCAGTTTGGTAAGGACATCGTAAGCTAATTCACTTCATTTTCAGATGAGTCTATGTTTGTAGCCTCAGAGTAAATATAACTAGGTTGTTGATATTCTAAGTTCGTAGCACGTTAAGCTAGCGGTCCCATCTATCTTAGGATAACCAATCCACATTTTCCCACGTAGTGGGTAAAGGTGTAGAGTTCGAAATGATGATCAATTATGATGATGCTGGTTACACACTAAACCTAGCACGTGTGCATTGGGAATCGTCGTGAACTAATAAAAAAGCTCCAATTCCGCTTTTTCGAAATTCGCTAATAGGATGATCATTGTGTCACAATAGTAAAAATTTGCACTGAATCGTTTTATTTTATGGTAGATTTTAATTGTAAAGCATCGGTGGCTCAGTGGTGTGGACTGTCGCCTTCCTACTGGGAGGGCTGAGGTTCAAATCTCGACACGTACCGTATTTTCGAATTTTCGAAAAATATATGTACGTTATCCGACGCTCTTACGGTGAAGGAAAACATCGTGAGGAAACCTTCATGTACGCCTGCGAAGAGATTCGAAGGTTGTGTGTGAAGACGTCCAATGCGCACTGGGCCCGCGTGGACGACTAAGGCCTAATCACCCTATACGGGTAGGCTCGTGCCCCTCGGTGGGGACGTTTAATGAGCTGATGATGATGATGAGATTTTAATTTGGTAACACCATTAGACAATTAATATTAATAAACGATTACCATTTTAAACCATTAACATTAAAGTTGTATCGGATACTAAAACAGTTGGATTATAAAGTGTCATAATGTCAAATAAATTAATAGTAGAACTGAGACCATCCAACGGACACAGTATTTAAAATAAAATTACATGAACTTACTTTGTTTTTGGATTCCCTTATTTTTATAGCAAATATCCATGAAACACATGGCCAACCACATGGTAAAGGCCATGCTTGTCAGCCATTTAAAAGCAATATACATTTTATGATCAATTATTTTTTATATAAATAGTTACAAGACATTTGAATTACCCCTTTTATGTAGTGATTGGGCTACATGAATTTACATAATTCTACCTAAGCCATAATTTGTAAATTACAATAAATGTGACACAATCTGACATTTTCATAGAACAATAGACTTTTTATTATTTCTGGCCAGAGGTTAAATTGGGTTAGTTAATTAAATTGGGTAGTTGTTTTATGTCCACAAACTATAAGAGATACATCCAATATTCTACAAGTGATGTAGCATACAGCATTTAGTTTTATTTTAAACTGTCATTTGAATTACTATAAATCCTAATTTATTTGTATTATATTATAAATATTTTTTGTAAGAAAATATAAAAAATATATACTGGAGCTCAAATGTATATAGCTGATTGATGATATTACACTGTTATTCAGGAAAATAACATTAAAAATCTGTAATAAATGCTTGATTTTTCACTTGAGATACAAGAAAAAATATAAAAGTAATCTTCCATAGTTATCTCTTATTAAATTTAACAGAGTATTTGTTACTGTTCCAAATACCAATATTTTTTCAAGGTAACAAATTACAAAATAGGATAAAATAAATAAAGCACAAAATTTCTACAAGTCCTACTTTGAATCCTTTATTCTAAATAATTTTCTTAATTTGATTTGTAATGCTAGCCCTAATAAAGTAACATTCTTCTTGTACCACTCTTTGTTGTAAGCTATATGAGCTTTCCAATTTTTATCAAGAAATGCTTTGTAAAACACACTCATTTCATCTGCAGATAAATTCTGCTTGCCTTCTGGAGTTCTTCTTAAGGTAGTCTTCACGCTCCTGTAAATTTGACATTATGAAATTATTTCAAGGTACTATGCACAGATGAGCACTAAACAAAATATTGAGTACATGCTCAGTAGGTTAAAGTTTTTTTTTCCCGAGCGGAGCGAAGCGGAACGTGGGCTGACCAGTCCTTGCTCTGCTCCAAGAAAGGTGTAGGCGGTGAAGTTAACAGTTGCTTAGGTTAGGTAAGACCTTAGAACGTACAAAATGTGCGGCCCATATAGTACAGTTTTACCATTAAAATAAACCCAAACTTATAACTTTTTTACACCTGTTTGACTTAATTTTAACTACTAAAACGTCGAAAACATACCAAACAGGCCTGTCCCACCCTCCCCCCCAAAAAAAAACCAAATATGCGCAGCCCATATAGTACAGTTTTACAAACCAGTTAAATCATGCATATTTTTAAACTGTTAGGTGGTTTGGATATTCTAAATCATTCTAAATTGGGCAAACAGATACCACCGTAAGGCATACATATTTTTTTAAATAATTCTTCTTATCAACAAAGTAGTTAGATTGCAATCAAACAATCAAACCAAACCTTGTTTCAATGATTTTGAGTTGCCTCTGCTGTGGTTTTATGTAGCAGATTGTGCTCTCCCAAGAATGGAATTATTATTTTCAAACAATCAGGTAATTCCCCTTACATTCCATATGCCAACTGAGAAAAACTGCACAGTGACTTTCACTATGCAGTCTCACCGCAATCGCTACATAAAATATCTGATTTTCTTTTATTGAAAAAAGAAGATACCTGGAAGAATCTGGAATTATGTTGTGTCCAAAAGTTTTGATTCCAACTTTGCACCTCTGTTCGTAGCTCTCTGTATTGCTTCTCTAATCGTGTCTCATTTGAAGGCTGTCTAAATATTATCTTCCTTAAATTAGAAACAGGATCGGGGGGTCCTACCATGTCACTTGTAATTTTCTTTGGATTCGGTAGTTGATTCGATTTCGTGTCAGGTGCAGTTCTTGTTTGTGTTGAATATAATAATGTATGTGCTCGTGGCACATGAGCCAATAATTTCTGATAAGGCATCATTCTTAAATTAAGTTTAATTCATAATAAAAATAAATACAATATAATAGTTTAATTGTGTAACACAAATCCATGAATATAACCTTCAAAAATAATGCACTGTCAATGTCAAAATCAGCTGTTTTCGTACAACCATAGACTTTATGCTTTTGCTTCAGAACTTGATATTATTTAAGGAATTCCTTTGAACAAGCCACCTAACAAAAACCATTTCGTTAATTTTACGAATTATGGAATGCAAAATGTCAAGTCAAGTGACAGTGGGTTGTCAAAATTTTTAACCACTGCCAATGTGAATTATGTAAACGCGTGTGTAATAATAGTGTTTAGTTAAACTATTCGATTATCCTATTTAAAATCGTAGATCGCTCTGTAAGCCCGAAGCTTTTTCCAAATAGTTATCAAAATGGCCAAAGGAAAGAAAGAAGACATTGAAGACGAATACTCCGCAAAGTTGGATATGTGTCTTACTGACGGAATCGTCAAAACCGGTAATTTTATGTTTTATCCCCAACATCCTTTAATTCTCTTGTCTTAACATTAAATCTCCAACTATGCGCGTTAGGTCTTTTTATTGTTATTTATTTACGAAACAAATAAGGTTATAAAACTTAATCAAGAGTTGTGAGGCAGGTATTTTATGTTTCTTTCTAAATAAACTCGTTGAAACAAATAGCAACGCATAGATTTTATTAATATTGCATGCCCAATACTGTAGGTAATTCAGACTTTATATCATATCAGTTTTACCATAATTGGTACAGAGTTTATTAATCTCAGTGATTACTCCCACAACAGTAGTTACAACCTATAGTTATTGTTCCCCATAGTTAAGTGTTGTTGGACGGACAGTGCCCTGGAGTGGGATATTATAGCCTCATTGAATAAATTTTAGTTAGTACCAGGCAAATAGTAATTATACATGTAGATAAATTATTTATATAGTGTTTTAACATATTCATGTCCCAAGTTACCTCTAGATAGGTAAGGATTTCACCCCAAAATAATAAACCTAAAATGTATCTTTCTTATTGTTGATGAAATAACTTACTAGCCATACTTCTTTATGTTTATATTGAAGCTATTAAGTACTTCATTTATTTTTAAATTAACTCACAAAACAAATACATGGCACTTAACAAATTTCACATGACTTTTAAGCAATGTAATTTGTCATTAACTTTCAGGCAGCGGAGTGTTACTAGGTGCATTAACATCTGTGTTATTCCTTGGCCGACGGAGATGGCCTGTAATAGCTGGCATGGGAATGGGCATAGGTCTAGCATATGCCAATTGCGAGTATGAGCTCAATCCTAAGAAGAAGAGTGCAGCCTAAGACTGTTTTGTCTCTTAGGGTTTTTGATAATCAGGTGACTACTAAAAAAATTCTTATGTAAACAAACTATGGTTGCTAGTTTCTTTAACAGTTCTAGGTGAAGATGATTTGGAATTGAACTTCACCTTCACCTAAAACTGCATTTGCCATCAGTTGCATGGATGTTTAACCTGTGCTTAATCTTGAAAACACACATTAAATAGTTTTTGCCACTTAACTTTAAGTAGTTATAGTTTGCTTTGTATTTTTTGAAAATGTTGGTGATTACTATTGCATTCTGAATTGATTTTAATTTGAATGGGCTGTACATCTGAAATAAAAAAATCATTATTCCCTGTGGTATTTTGGTAAAATAAACTAATATTGTGTCTCTCTTTTCAGATATGTAAGGACTTATAGCAAGTTAAAACAATCATGTTCAGATCAATTCACATTTAAGCAAGCCTTGTTAATAATGTGATAAGTCCTGTAGACATTTATTTAGAAAATATTGTAATTTTGTTTGTGTACAAATGATTATCTAATTATAATAAACATGTTTTATTTATTTCATCAATGGATGGTTTATTAGTCTTATTTAGCCCAAACAAATTTTACATTATATTAACACATGTAAACAGAATATTTTTGTTAACATATCTGCAGACATTTACTTTGTGTTAAACTTTCAATTATCTCACTGTAAACAACGATATTCTGTATATAAAAGGGAAAATACGCCATCCGTGCCTCAAAAACTAACCGCCAAAGAGAGTACAGTTTGTACTCTTTTGTTTAGGTATATGTATTCGAAATATGTGTATGTGTGCTGTCACTGCATTCGGAACACTTTTTTCGATTGTTTTGTGAGCATATCATGAATCCATACTTTTTTACATCATTGACCATAAGAAGAAACATCTGAACTAAAGGTTCCATTACATATATTATGCATTCTTTCACCTTTGTTGAATGCCGGAAGTAGGCGATTAAATATTCATATTTTTCTGTTGGCTCATTACTCAATGGTATATCTAACTTTTAAGATCGTAACATTGGATGATGAAACATAAAGATATAGAATAAATGATAAACCTCACTATTAAAGAACAATATTTAATCATTAATTGTACAAATTGATACTGGAATAAAGATAAGGATAGATTTAGTGTCACTTATAAATAATAATAATTTAAATACACATGACAACGTAACAATTACGTTTAGTAGACAAAAGCTTAACCAACAACCCATATACAGACACCCAAAATGGTGGAAATACATAACGGCAACACTATTTCTTGTACGAAAACTGTCCTCAATTTAGAAAAGTTTTTTTTTATGTTATAAGTGTACAGGACAGTGGTCGTTCACCTGATGGTAAATGAATACGCCAGACCATGACAGAGCGGCATTAAAGGAGACCAACAACTGATATACCTACAGTTATTATTCTCCATCAATGCCGCACTGCGCCCGTCACCCGAGACAACAGATGTTGGGTCTCTTATACCCGTAATTTCACTAGCTACAGTGCCCTCATCCCGAAACACAAAAGTGCATATAGAAAAGATGGCACTTAAACTTTAACAATTCAAATCATTAAACCTGTAACACATTATAGTCTCTCCGATAACCACACAAATTTAACATATGAACACTCATAAAACAAAGCATTACAAATTTGTCTTTTCCACAAATAAATTTGATTCAAATGCAAAACGTACCTTCATTCAATACTTAGACGATTACAAATAACGTGATTAGGTTAACAAATAATGAAACATACCTAGTAAAACACAAAGCCAGTTTAAAATCAGAAAACGTAGCAACCCGCTTAGGTTTGCCAGGCGCCGGATAAAACAACGTAGTATTTTAGTAGATTGTCTGTCCGGCCAAAATTTACGGTGCCCGGCGACCTGTCCGGCATTTGAAACATCAAATGATTCCTCCTTTATAACTCCTATTATTAATGCCGAAAAACAAGACGTCCGGACCGTTTATTTATATGTAATGGGGAAATTTTAAAGTCTTAGGTACCTGGCAACCCAAAACCAGCTTGTCTCTTTACTAGCATCATGTGAATGGTGCACAAACAACTAATACGATTCTTATAGCATCTACTTAATGTTCACTAAATTATACTTTATATTTGGTAAAAAAATTTGACTAGCGACATAATACCCGATCCTACATTCTTACTGCTAATACTACGTGTGAAGTGAGAACCAAATTAACTAGGTATATAAGTTGTAATAATTTACATTGCTACAGATATATATTTAGTAAAAATTACTATAAAAATTTACAGATCTCAAATGTGGAACTCAAACAAACTGTTAACACACATTCAAAAAGTCAATTGATATTAAATCATAACAAGGAACGATCTTTACAATTGGAACCAAATATTTATAGGAAATGTAAATGAAAGTCAGCAGTTAAATTTCAAAGTCGCTGAGTCCTGCATTTACAACAAATCGAAAGGAAAAAATTGTTAAACTTTAGCAAGGTCTGCTTTATGATATTTATTCATCTTGGATCTAGTCAAACCATCTTGAGTAAGTTAAAACTAGAGGAACAATTATAAAATTTGGTCAAAGTAATTTGAAACAATCATTACAAATATTGAAAAATCTTTACATCCTTAAATATATTTACGTCATTTACCAAGCGGGACTTATCAAAACATTCTAAAGATATAAACGTGTAAAATCGCAGTTATGTATCTTGACAACTAAGTTGTCTGTACATATGTACTTATTTAACCCATCGCATGTTTCAAATTAATGTGCAATGCATACAAAAGATTTTCCCGATTTTATGGATTAAAAACCATATGCATAAATATGGCTTTGAATGGTGTGAAGCATAGAAGTACAATAATGTAATGAAACTTTCATGATTAGTGCATGGTTTATATATTAATTCTTTTATTTGCCAACTAATGGCCATATAACACTCATTTATTTAAATATATAAGTACTTACAGTATTTTTTTTACTGTGACAAGAGATGGCCAGGCTTTTTTTCTAATCCACATAAATATGATAATTTCCAGCTTCCTCACAAGATATGCATAGGTGAGTGCGACGTATATAATTTTTAATGAACTGTTTACCGCATGACTTCGGGGGTATTAAGGGTAAAATTTTTATCAGGAGATATTGTTTCATACTTTCTTATGAAAGCAACCCTATAGATATGATTTAAGCGAATGTTTTCTAACTGGAGATGTTCTTTAACCTTTTTACCGCCAGAGACGCCTTAAAGCGTCACAAACAATAGTTTTCCCATTGTGTCTGGAATCATGGCGGTCAAACGGTTAATATTATTTGACCCTTTGAACACCAATGACACCTAAAGGCGTCAAAAAACAATAAATGTTCTATTGTGACTGGGTTCCTGGCGTTCAAAGGGTATATTATGTATCTTGTGTCAGCAACTCTATGGATAAGATTAACCCTTTCACCGCCGCAGTCATATAAATTCAACAGACACAACAGATTTTCTATTGTGTCTGGAGATTTATAGTTTAAAAGCAATAATGGCACAACAAAACCGTCATGATACATAACGCGTATTGTCAACGTCGAGGAAGTGCGCAGTGATTTAATACTGATCTTACTTCAGGCGCTAATTGTGATAGTCGTGAAATTGGCTAATTTACAGCTAGTTCTTATTGTTACCAAAAATTGATTACTCGAATGGTGCAAACTGTTCTCAACTTTTGAAGATGTTCATTGATGCAATCACCGCACAGTTATGCAGCAGTAACTAAAAACAGAACGGGCAGGGGTAATTTGGCGTTTTTATTTAAAAAATAAAAATTAGCAAAAATTTTACTGAGCAATGTATAAAGTTAAGAAATATTTGCACCATTTTTTTTATTAAATTAACGATTTCACCTCAAACCCTCACCTAAAATTTCCCTAGAATATTATCTATGACATATCGTCAACCATCTACCTACCTACCCTATTCGAGAGAGGCACTAAATCGACATTGCGGATTAATAACCATAATTACCATATGTTCCCTTTTAAATATGAAACGAACACTATTAAAATTTATTTACAACAAAAACGTTATATCATATTTGTTGTTCAATTCAATAATATAATATTCAATAATATCCATTTAAACACTTGCATGTATTTAAAAAAAAAAGGGTAGAACAGAGCCTTAATTCCGCTAAATTTTAAAATGCGCCAATCCGATCTTTATACTGTCTCGCTAATAAATTATTGCAAGTTTGGTATTCTACTATTTAAATACCATTATCGTTTTCCAATGACATGTCAAGAACTAATTATTGCGTCTCAATTGTTGGTAGAAATTCCTCAATTGTTGGTAGAAATTCTAAATTGGTATTCTATTACTTATTTGATGTTGGTTTGACAGTTGGCATTTTGTTTTACATAACTATTGGGACATAATAAAGATAGAATCGGCACATTTTTTATCATCGAAATTAGGGCCCAGACCAAAAATACATGCATTTTTTTTTGCATACAACATTGTGACACCTTGTCATTTTAACACATAAAATAGGCAAGAAAAAATCGCTGTCATGAGTAATCATGCACAATGGTACACTGCACGGACTAAGTGCGGAAACCAACACCAATAACATAGAACATTGCTGTCATGACCTGAAAGATATTTTCCAGCATTATATAACTATAAAAAATACACAACTGAGTGTTGCCACCTTAGAAAAGGAGTTTACCTATTCTCGAAAGTGATAGATCTTGCTCCAAAAGGGCTAAGGTGGCAACACTGACACAACTTAATGCAAGTTTAAGGCGATTCATCTGACTTTACCTAATAAATGGTGAAGTCATACAAACGAACGTTAAACAAACAAATTATCCTCAATTCCCAGTTCCCATGATAGTGTGGGGGTGTGAAACGCTTTACTTTTCTTTGTGTGCTTAGTTACCGCTTCCACACCCTTAAACAAACTAGCCGGTTAAGGATCAATTTACTTTGAACTTTAATCCATTGAATTATGGTCGAAAATTAACCAGACAACCAGGTTAAAGGTTAAAGAATTGGTCATTCTATATGGTTGTCGGTTATAGGAATCGAGGCATCATATCTTATCCGTTTTGTGAATACATAAAGTAGGTGTCCTGCAGAAAAATGTCTATTATCATTTAGAAAAAAAAAACATATCATATCAAGAAACAAACTAAATCTATGGTAGGTACCTTCGAACCAATCCATGACCTGTAATCTTATCCACCATTACCACAAACAAATTCCATAACCAAAAATCTGCCTTTTTCAGACTAAAAAGTGGTTAACTGACAAATACAAAATTTATGTTAGGTATTTAAGACATATAGAATGTACTTTTAATGTAGACAATATTTATACTATTATTTAAAATCCCTAATAATAGGTATTCATAGTTTGATAAATGAAAAAAAAAGTTTCTTTGAAGTTATTTCCCACTAAACCAGTATTTTAGGTTGTTACAATTCCAAATTGATATTTGAATATTCCAAAATGTCACTCGAACCAAATTTTTAGCCCGCATTGTGAAGCTGTGAAACTCACTGCTAGAACTGTTTATCGACAGGTACAATCTGCCTAGATTTTATCTAGGTGAGCGTGTTCCATCCTAGGCGTATTTTCGTTATTAAACATCGGGCGAGGTAGTCAAATAAAAATCCTATTTATTATTAAAAAAAATTCGTCAGTTAACCTTTTAGACATTAGACGCAGAATAAGAACTTATCACGCTAACATACTGTGGTGAGAAAACCTTAGACAATAAGTGCAGTACAATTGCTTTGACATAACGAGTGAAATGAATCATTGAAAATCTCGTAACCGCCGATTCAATTTATATTTGGCAGATCTCAAGCTTTTTAGCTTTTGCATAAAATCATAATATTAAATCTATTTCTTTGAGATATATTTTATTTTATACACGATCTGACCCTGTGAACAGTTTGCATTTTGACAAATAATCATTTTAAAATCAGGCACATTATTTTAATCGTTTCAAATATATTAACGTTTAAATAAAACCACAATTCAGACTAACATGAAATACAGTGTCAGATCGTTCATAAAAATTAAGCAATATTATGGCAACACTGACTTGAGATGTCAAATTCGAAGTTTAAAATAAAACCATAGACAATAAAAGTCGTTGTACAGACGCGGCAATCACTTGGTGGTCATGTCGGGCCAATAGTTCACGTAGTACCGATGCGTGCTGCCTTCGAAAAGGCGGTCCAGCCAGTTCTCCAATCCGTCTAGAAGGTTCTCTGAAAGATACACACAAATCAGGGCAAAATCTTGAGTTCGTATAAACTTAGGCAGAATATTATGTATGCCTAGGATTACCAGGCGTCGGGATAATGCCGGACATAGGCTTTTGATTGCCTGCTTGGTAGAAATGTCCGGTGGCCTAATTGACTTTGGAAGCATCGAAAGATTTTTCCCTCATTGTAATGAAAATAAAAAAAAATCCTAGAAAAGCATTCGCACCTAGCAATTAAGTATGGCGACCTGGTGACCGTTGATATGGTTATCAGGTCGCCAAACCTCCTTATGTCTCATGTAAAATGAGTTTTTCCCCACTTTCCTTAATCCCCCCCTCCTCCCCTCCAGTACCCTTACGTAATCCGGAAGTTGACACCACTAATCGTTGACGTACTTTTTAGAATTGTCAAAAAGGAACGTTTCCATATATTTTGTATTAGATCAGTGATATGTGACGTCATTGCTCACTATCATTAATTGACCTTATATTTATTGGTTTTAGTATATTTCACAATACAATATTGCAAATAAACAAAAGATATTAACGAAAGGACTTATGAAATAAGGTGCGCTTTCATAAAAATAATGTTTGGTATTTTATTGCGGATGGTGGAAACTACCAGATAATAATAGCACTTTGTAGAAGAGCTACGTAGCCTAGTAAATCGTCTACTCGTTTGTCCACCAATGGATTACGAAAAGAAACAAATTCAAGGTGGTTGAAGCATACCTTGTAACAGTACCGGTGGGTCGGGCGCCTCGTCCG
Source organism: Leucinodes orbonalis (assembly GCA_019425675.1). Taxonomy (NCBI): domain Eukaryota; kingdom Metazoa; phylum Arthropoda; class Insecta; order Lepidoptera; family Crambidae; genus Leucinodes; species Leucinodes orbonalis. Next base: position 2,319 of record PQWD01005363.1, on the reverse strand, counting down.
CCGAAGAGGAGTCGGGCTCGGTGTGGAAGCCAATGAAGGCGCCCGCCTCGGGGTCATCGCCCCCGCCGCCGCCCAGCGACCGCGTCATACGCGATATACGCTACCAGGTCACAAATAAGTACATCAGTTTGATAAACAATAAACTTACTGGATTTATATATTTATTTGGAAGACCAACAGCTTCAAAACAGTATAAAAACATCACAATAATAACAATAAGCCAATTACAGGTCTTCACTTATAGTAATATAATGAAATCAACTTAACTACGATAACAACAAATCACAAAATACAAACAAGTAAACATATATGTTCAATATATATGTACATATAAATACATAAATTCATATACGTACACACAAAAACCTATACATTGAAGAATTGCCCACTTAATGCTTGATGCACAATCTCACTCAAAGTGTCCGCGGCAAATACCCGTCGCGTCGGTTGGGCACAATTATCATTCGTAATCACGTCGCTTGCTACTTGTCATAATTACATAGTAATAAGCTCGTGCTTTTGATTTTGTATCCTTTTAATGACACGTTAAGGTCGAAATTTTCATGAATAATTTGATGACATAAATATAAAATAGGTCACGTGGCTTGGACATTTTTGGTTGATATTTCTTCGTGATTGTGTATTTTTTTAGTTTATTATTTGTCTTACAGCCTACTTCTATTTATACAATAAGTTTAACAGGATAAGTAATTTACGCCATACTGTATTTTCCACGGCAAAAAAGAAACAGGTATTCAAAGAACTTATACTTGGAATTATTCAGAAATAGAGCGGTTCCTAAGGATACCAGTGTGAATGTATTAATAGATGTATTTTTTAATAATTTCTTTTATTATTAAATTTGTAAAACCGTCTTAACCTATCTTGGCACTCGTATTTAGGGCGTCGCAGGACAGGCTGTGCCTAGTGCGCAGTCCGCTGTCACTTACACTATATCTTTAACACCTGTGTATACTTAAGTCCTTCATTTTATTGTACCTGGTATAAAACCTTGTAACTTTAAGTAAATATTTTTATTTTTTAATATGTCTACTGCTGAACGTAGGCCTCTTCTAATGGCAAATCAAAATCCATTTATTCTAATTAGGCTTACAAAAATCACTGTTATGATGAACGTCAAACAAAGTTCAATAAAAACATTTAAAATACCCGAGGTCACAAATTCAGATTGGATTAAGATAGTTAAGTGGTAAGGTTACATACAATATTAAACATAAATAATTAAAAATAAAAAAATACACACTCTGTATATAAAAAACAATATACTAAAAAGTATGTACTTAATAGGTTGAATAGAAGGTGGGGATGTTGATGATGAATTTGAAGACAAGGATTTCGATGGTGAAGACTTTGAAAGTGAAGAAAAAAAGCACTGTTTTGTGTATTGTATATGGTATGTTACCTTATGCGGCTTGGCGCACTCGGGATGCTTCGCGTGGTAGATGCAGAGGTATTTGCGGTGGCGTTAACTTAAGTTACGTGTAATAAGTTACTAAATATGCAGTGTCTTAGTATGAGAGGTGAGGGGGGGGAGACGCGGTGAATGCGAAACTATTCCTTACAAAGGATGCCCTAACAGATTTGGCTGTTTATATTTTTCGACAGCGGAAGCTGGTAGACGAATGACAAATCTCGGGCGTCTCAGACTGGACAGGCAATAAGTACTCATGTAACAACTATCGACAAATCTAAATAAGATGAAGAAAGAAAGAAAATAATCTTAGTGCGGGGGGTATTGTATATGGTGTGTTACCTTATGCGGCTTGGCGCACTCGGGATGCTTGGCGTGGTAGATGCAGAGGTACTTGCGGTGCGCGTTGACGGCTGTTACCTTATGCGGCTTGGCGCACTCGGGATGCTTGGCGTGGTAGATGCAGAGGTACTTGCGGTGCGCGTTGACGGCTAGGACGGTGCCGACACAGTTCCTCGCGTTCAGCCGCAGCTCGCCGCCGCCCAGCGACAGCTGCAGCACCGACCGGAACCACTCCACGTTACGCTCCACCATTAGGTATGCGAACACCAACGTCTTGTTCCTGTCGACGACTTTATTTTTAAAGTAAAGTCAACGCGTCTTGTAGCTATTTTGGTGTTACAAATGTCCATAGGAGGCTGTGAGTTCGTTTGCTCCCACATAAAAACAGATACCAAAGCACGAGCGCACAGATACCTATACACGTAGAAACGGGCTACACCTTGTTTTAATAGTTAAGTATTTAAATATTTTAGATGTAATTTATTTGACTCCAGCTGGCTCAAGAAACTGTTCCGGGAAGGCATCGAGAATGTTTTAAGAACTGG
>PQWD01005362.1:0-31997 GCA_019425675.1 Leucinodes orbonalis | reverse complement strand
TAATTTCCTCTAGCACTTCACTTGCTAAGTGAATTTTGATATGTTACGTTTTGTTAACTTTTCTATGTAGTGCGTATAATTGTATGACACATTGCCAGATCGATTTTGTTAACGAATGCGTAAAGCAATTAAAATTTTCACTATTAACTCAATTGTTTAATTTTTACTTGTTAGTATTTAAAATGAGAGCAAAAAATTTTTCAGGAACAAATGTATTCGAGTTCCCTCGTGCTTCCGAATGGACGTATCTTTATTAGGCCTAGGAGTCCTTCGTTTATTAGGATTAGAGACGTTAACACAAGTTTTAAAAAAAAATTTGACATTGACTAGTGAATAAAAAATGAATGTAAATTTGTATATTTTAAATTTTTGTTATTATTACTTTTACTTATCTTTTCACATTCGAACATATTATTGGAAGGTGGGATTGAAAAAGCTTCCGAGATCAAAACAGAATTTTCAATGGTACGAATGTTACTGCACGATAATCTATGTTAATTTGTTTAGATTTATTATATTCTAAACGCGATTTTTATACTTCAATGCTAACTTTTTTAGCACTTTTAAACACTCCTTTTCCTTAATCTATTAAAACTTTGAATATATTGTAAAGTTATGTTGAAAAAGCTTCCAAGTTTAATAGAATTTACAGTGTAACGAAGTTACTAAGCGCGATAATCATCCTAAGTTTGAAAAGAGCTCTTTATTACGTTTATTTCATGAATCGAAAATTCCAGAATAGAACTTACACTTGAGTTGATTTGAACGAATTATAAATAGCTATTTATAGTATGGAACCCAAAGTCTCAAGATGATAAATAACCTTTGGTTTCATTTTTATGAAATCAAACCTATTGATAATGAAATGTCAAACATTATATGCAGCCGCTATCATGTCATCATTGAACTTTATATCATCATTATCTCATTATACGCCCCACCGAGGGACACCAGCCACCCGTAAACGGTGTATAGGCCTTAGGCGTCCACGCGGGTGCAGGTTTTCTCACAATGTTTTAATTCACTGTATGGTGTATGGTGGGATTTAAACGTGCGCCATCAAGATCAGAAGGTGTTGCCACACACTGAGCCACCGAAGCTCTTTGTACTAGTGTAATTATTTTGTAAGTTGAATAAAATCATTATAATGTTTTCAGATTTTTGATAAACAAGCACCATTTTTGAACATCGATACGATGAGTCAGTCTTACTACCCATATGTTAAGAAAACTACGTAATAACCTTTTGTATAAAACGCACATAAGCCGTAGAAGCAAACTAGAAATAAAATACAGGGCCCTCGTATAACCTTTGGAAACTTTACCCTTATTAGCTCTGAACTGTAATAATGTTAAACTGAGCATATACTACCATTTTACCAGCGTGATAATTTCAAATGTAAATATATTACATTATAAAAACAGTTCTACCCTCTCATGTTTTTAATCAGCTTAGATTATTTACGTAGGGTTTATTTACATAGGAATCTTTAATCTATTCCAAATTAGTCTAAAATGATCTTTATACTTTTGAAATTGAGCACTAACCTAAGGATTGTAAAAAATATGATCAAATAACGCTACAATGTTTATTTACATTTACATGCAATTGAAATATGAAGAAACCCTAAATATTTCTGTTTAATTTATTCTCTTTTCAAAAAAGCGGGATTGGTCCACAATTTCAAAGTCACTTAACGCGCAATGGAGCGAGCTCTGCTCGGGGTTTCTCTTAGGGATAAGATCAGAAATGATTTAATCCGTAAAATAAATAAAGTTACCGACATAGCCCACTGGACCAGCAACTTTAAGTGGCAGTGGACTGGTCACGTATGTCGCAGAACCGATGGCCGTTGGAGCAGACGAGTTCTGGAGTGGAGAACGCGTCTTGGCAAGCGTAGCGATGGACCGACGACTTGCGAAACAGCACAGCACATTTATAATATTGTTAATGAGGCTAAATTTCGTGATTGTAGTTGTCCGTCCTTATAATATCGGCATTAAGTATGGGGGCTACTTATTGTACCGTCGAAAATTAGAGAGAACACAAAAAGTATTTTTCGAATGGAACAAAATTAAATTAATAAGCACAGTTAGTTTTCCTAATTTCCCCTATCATTATTGAAACCTTGTGCACAGACTGTTAGAAATAATGACGCGTAATTAAAAATGCCTCTTCTTTTAACAATGCCAGCACCACAAAACTGATTTTTAATATCACCCAACTTTTGTAATATCGCCGAATGATTACCAGAGAGCTATCGGAAAAGGAACTAATATTTTATCAGTTCAATTTTGAAGCGTGTCCAAAGGCCCGGTCATTTAAACTGGAAAGATCCTAATAACTTTGAGAGCTTCGTTGTGAATCAGGCGCCTTATTTCGTGAGGTAGCAAATATTCAGAGAACTAAAAAATATAAACAAATATAGTACTACGAGTGTTCAAGCCTTCGTCTCTTCATTGCGAATATTGGAAGAGTTATAATGTTTATTAGTAAAAACAAATAATAATTTGATGGCTACTTTCCAAATAAATAAACAAGAAGAAAATGCAAATATTTATGTCAAAAATATTTTGTCAACATTTGCAAGCATTATTATGGGAGAAATGGTTGCTTACAAGTGTGTTTATGAATTTCTATGTACGGGTTACGAAGCAAGCATTTTTACAGTAAAGTTTTCACAAGTTGGAATATTTTTAAAATCAAATATTGGTATTCCTAAATTTGTTTTAATGAATTTATTTTTTTCTGTACGCGTCTTGATGCTGCTGCTAAGGATTATCAACTGTTTAAAATAGTATTGAATTCCATGTCAAAGCTGGACTAAAGTAAATTATTGAAAGGCCATTCCATCCAGCATATATCAAGCGAGTTTCGACATGAAACTTTGTACAATTTTAACACTCTATGAAAATGATAATTTGTCTACAAGATAAAATCAGCTTTTGGTAAGTAATAGTGAGATTAAAATATAAAATAAATATGTTAAGTGGAGTATTTAATCAGAATACGGATTCCGATAAAGTAAAAGCGCCTTCTAGTGACTTTTCTTATAGCCGCTGTTAAGACGAACCGAATAAAATCCGAAGATAAGGTCCATCGGTGCCACGGATTAAGTGTTGGTAGAATGAGTGAACGTCTGAGCTCTTAATCAAGTTTTATGCCGAAATTAAGAAACTGTATCGGTTGGTACGGTTTAATGAGGAAAAAAGTTTAATTGACGAAATTTTCGTGTTAAGGGAAAAAATATTAAGTTAAAACCCGGCGCGGTTCCGCGGGTTATTTGACCTTTTTCTTAACTATCTCAATATTTTAACCCCATTTCTACCTGTAGCAATCGGTTTACCGGTTTATTTTTATCTGAACAGCAATCATCGACCACCACTGATTGACATAATAAAAATACCTAATAATATATATTTCAGTATAACTAAATAATATTCCTGTTATTAACAGTCTTATAAACGTTAAACTCACTACAAAACATAAACCTAACTCCTACCGATTGAAGTTACATCTCCCCAGTGAGTAAGATATACACTTTGAAATTAATCGATCAAACTTTGACGTCCAGTAGGTATTAAAACTTTATTCGGGAAAGTTCGTTGCAATGTTTACCATTTATCTATTAAATTCTCTCGAAAATAGTTATACTTTTCATTCCAAGGTTATTGCAAATAATATATGTATACTATCGATGTGAAAAATTTGTGTTATGTAAGAACATTTCTTCCATTTTTTTATATCCTATACATACACATAAACATCAATTATCTTTTAACTTTAACGTGAAATAACCTGTCAAGTACTCGAAATTAGGTATTTAGGATTGTAAAATCCACAAATGATGTTATATAAACACACACGTACCTACTGACAAAAAAAAATACAAAAAACATAAATAATACAAAAGAAATCAAAAATATATTTCTATTTTATGTTATCTATTCCTTACTATATCTATTCCTGACCAAGAAATTGGCCAAGTGCGATTCGGTTTGTGTAAAGTAAAGCCAGGAATGGTTGTTGACTTTTTCCACTATGGAAGTGTCTCTCGCGCAAAATATTTAATTTATAAAAATAAATTAGTATCCTCTTTATCATTTTAATGATTTATAATTTGATATCCCACACAGGTTCAAGGAAAACTCTGTTCTGAGTTTCAGTTCAATGCTTTAATTCGGAATTTCTACAAACTTTATTTCGACAGCATAATATGGAAAACCCAAAATATATAGTTTTTCAAGAAACTTATAAAACCTTAGTGCGGTTTACAGAACACATACTTACAAAGTTTAAACACTATAGGTAGTTATAGAAAATTTGGAGCAAAAAGTCTGTAACATACGGACGGACAAACATACAGACAGAGGAATATATAATGAGGGTTCCGTTTCATGCCATTTGGCTACGGACCCAAAAAATACCGCAAAAACAGCAATATAGTTCACAAAAAACTATGTTAAAATAAAAAGAAACAATAACAGCTAAACTAATCCGAAATCCCTAAATATTCCAGTCGTCAAAGGGCTATATTGTAAAATTACATTTGCATGGAAAGAGATGAATGCCTTACATATAAAACGACACGTGGGGAGCGCAAAAACACATCTACAGAATAAATTGAGCTCTTCTCCCAACGACTGATATTGTAATATAATTCTTTCGTTTCGTTTTGTCACTTGCGATTTGCGTTGTCATATTTTTCGTTCACGCATAATATTAACTGAACCGGAATGGATATACCTTATTGAACTTGTTTTCGATTCGATTTCGAAATACATTTTAAGGTTTTCCGGAACAACGTATAAAGGAAGCAATATACATTTGTAATTGATATTTCGTTTTTTTTTATCAATACAATTTCAATTGAGGTTTATTTATATATAATAAAAATTCGTTACTACCATTTAAAAAAATGTTTCATGTGTAGTTGATATTTTTTTACTTATCATCTTGCAATACATTACTCATCTATTTCACCTACTGAAATCCACTGCTGGACACAGGTCTTCCCCATTTTGTGCCAGATGTCATAAATGCAAAAAGTGCCCCAAATCGGGGATAGTGCTTGCTTCTTTGAGTGATAATACCACGGAAGTGTTCTGATGAAATATTCAGATATGTTCCTGCATCTGTGCATATGCCACTGTACATATTGGGTGAAATTTATACTTCGATTTTCGATTACATTTTCCGATGATACGACCTATTACGCAGGATTCAAACACAGGAACATATCCAGTACACAAGTGGGGGCAGAAAGTTTTTCGAGTGGCGCCCTCGTAACGGATGCTAAGGTGCAAATTAAGGTAAGTTGTCGTAGAAATATTTTATAGTCATAGTCATAGTCATATCAACGTGACATTTATACGGTCGTTCAAAGGTTCATTTTTGTAAATACATGTGCCTTATCCCGATTTCTTCTTTGTGTCTGTCTTTACTATTATTCAACATCAGCTCATTAAACGTCCCCACCGAGGGGCACGAGCCTAACTGTATAGGATGTATAGGCCTTAGTCGTCCATGCAGGCCCAGTGCGGATTGGCCAACTTTACGCACAACCTTTGAATCTCTTCATAGGCGTGGGCAGGTTTTCTCACGATGTTTCCCTGCACTATCCTATGGTGTAGGTATCGTGTCGGATAACGTACATATACTTTCGAAAATTTGAAAACACATTGGTACGTGGCGGGATTTGAACCTGCGCTCTCCCTATCGGAAGGCAAAGGTAACTATTATTATGGGTGCGTAAAGGAAATTAAAAGGCTTCTTATTAAAACTTTTTATCGTACTACAAAGCATAGACAATTGTATGTTTTTATTCCAAACTAAAGCATTAATAATTAATTATTAGCTGGCACGAAATAATACGATTTGCTTAAGATTTTATTAGGAGGTGTTCATTAGCAGAGTGGCAGGCAAACCACAAGATGAGTTGCGGAGGAAACCGCTAAATGCTGATTCTGGCGTTAAGTGTAACCGCTTTACGTATTTGAGATTGTGCTTATAAATTTTCACTGATCATCTCTGAAAAATAAGGTATTTAATTTTATTTAAATGAAATACAGAGGCCAAATCAATATTTAATGAGAGCCATTCAATTTTGCGTTTGATTTATTAAAATACCAAATTAGAAAGAAAATTAAATACCTCGGTTATATGTTTTTTTTTCAATATATTTTAATATCACGTCAATTTTGAACCATATTGCGGTTACAGTTGAATTTACGCTGCCGTTATCTGACATTTTTGCTTTAAAAGATCTGCCCGTGAATGACTTGGAAACTCACAAATATATTTCTGCTATTTTATTTAAGGTATTGGTATACACAATATATTGAGTCTCATGACAGTCCCCTGTTGGACTAAGGGCTTCTTTAACCGTAGTCAATTATAACGCTTGGCAAGCGCGTTGGGATAGAAGTACCTGTAAAAGATTAGGTTGAATAAAATTGCGCTGCTACTCGTGCTTTGCTGAATATTTTGTCGCTAAGTCGTCCTTTACGGCGCCCGAGGGATGAATAGAAGTAGTCGCAATTGCATTCTCATGTGCTGACACCGTTAGCGTGAACGTTATTAAACTTTATTTTACATAAGACAAAATGTCTGTCTTGGAACTAATCATACTGGTAAAATGTTTTAATTTTTCCGTTACTAAGTAAATGCTTAGTTTGGGTCTAATAACGCTGCTTCAATATCAGTGTATATATATTTATTACAAATTTTACTTGTTACATAGACCAAACAGACATCTATCTGTCCAAATTATCTATTTAATGCCATAGGTCTTGATATTTAAATATGATAAGACATGATATATTTTCCATAAACATATTTAACCAATCAGATTACGCCTATAATTTTAAATATTCTATACACATTATTTATATAAATCAAAGGCAAATTATATATTATAGACTTGCGATGATTTCTATTTCGAAATCATGTATAAAAGATAATTACATCCATCTACTCTCTGGTTATATGTATACCTATAAGCATTATACATAACTTCTTTTTTTTAGAAAATATTCAACCTTAACAAACACAAAGTAGCGCACTCACCACAACATGAAACTGTATGGCGAAAATTTACTAGGTTTGGGAAATACGACATTGGATGTATAAAGAAACCGGCCGGCTATTAAGTGTGGAGGTCACGCAAGAGCGGTGTAAAGGCCAAAACGGGGCCACAAGCCTCCACTGAATCTAGAGTGGAGTACGTAATGTAAATATCCGCCTATTTCATGTAATGGCCTCAAGGCGTACAATTAATACATTTATTAAAAGGGCGTTTTTTGGCTGGAACAATCCAATGTTTTTATTTACGCCCATTTTGTAATCTATTGTTGAATCTTGTAGTGAATTTTTTGTCGTCCTCTTTATTTGTAGAACTTTAATAAAATTATTCTCACGTTTTCGTAAGGCCTTACAGCTATTATAAGTATTAAAACTTTGTATATTAATTGAACTTTAAAACCACAGTGAAATCTTTTTCAGGCAAAAAGAACAAACACATGCTTCGAAAACAAGCCAAACGAGTCTACAATACTTTTCAATCTTAGATATTCATAGATTTTTAGCAAATCGTACACGAAACTGCATTACCTCCACAACCGTATAACTACAACTTATTTACGTCTTGAAAAATCTCCGCTCAAATGGGTTCCGCGGATCCGTAGGATATCTCAGTACCCGAGACCCTGTCGACTTAATAAAGAGTGGTGTCACTCCAGCCGGGGTCAATACCGTGTGGGTGACACGAAGTAAATGACATTTCGCTAAGAACCTACTCTTCCCGGGACCGATTCGAGTACCACTCAGGACGCTCTTGACTTTACACGTCGTTTTGACTAGCAGCCGACGTGTCCCGGGTAAATTTAATACGAGTAGGGCACAGAATAAGAAGGAATGGCACGTAACTTTTTGCGATACCCTCCTTGTCTTGTGTCTTTTTTGCAATCGTGCGAAACGCGGTTGAGGTCTGGCCGAGATCGTCGGCCCATCGGTTATCTTCACAAAAAACATTTCTCACATAGTTGGAATGTTTTTCGTGGCGATATTTTGGTGCCGCTTTGAAATATAGTAGAGGATACGTGACGTTGCGTTAGACAGTGCCAGTTTCCATTTTGTTATGGAAATTGCGTTTGTCAAAGAGTCGCTGGATTGACGTTATCGGCGGAGTGCTTCACTATGTTCTGCGAGTATACATTAAAATTCATCACAGTTTTACCGGTAGGAAAACACATCGTCATTCATTTTTCTTTACTTTCTTACAACATTTGAATCCCATACAATAATTAAATCTGTAATATAAAAATTAACCGCGAAATGAGTTTGTAAGCGCATAACTTAACAACGCCTGGGCTAATTTTACGAATTCTTATTTTAAAATAATTATTGAAGTCCAAGGATAGATTTTATGTTGAGAAAATGACGAAAATGAATCGCAATATGTGTTGGTAAGCAGATAACTCACCAACGCCTAGACTAAATTTAATAAAAATAATGCGTTCGTCAATGAGACAATTTGCATTTATTTGTTTATTTTATTATAACAGATTCATGATTTTGCATATCGCACACTTATCTAACACTAACATTTTAAACTTTCACCATATTTTTGCAGAGTTGTATACAAAAAATATGGAATGCATTTTGTTGGGCACATGAGAGAGGGAGAGAGAAAGAGAAGGAATTTTGTCTCTAGACTGCCTCTCATGGCTACCCGCAGAGAAAATAAGGGTGATAATTTTTTTTCTTTTCTGCCATCATCGCAAGGCACCAAAAATACATGCATGCTCAACTTATGTCATAATTATTTATAAAAACTTAAAGAGAATCCTATCATTGTCTTGTTAATGTTATATATTTTGATAGTAAAATAATAAATATGTAGAGTTTAACCTACGGTGAAGGAAAACATCGTGAGGAAACCTTCATACACGCCTGCGAAGAGATTCGAAGGTTGTGTGTGAAGTCGTCCAATCCGCACTTGGCCCGCGTGGACGACTAAGGCCTAATCACCCTATACGGGTAGGCTCGTGCCCCTCGGTGGGGATGTTTAATGATGATGATGAACCTACTTGAATTTTCAAATAAATATTTCATAAATATGATAATATTGCACAAGTATACCCGCCAAAAATTAAATAAGGTCAACGTGTAGTTCACACTCGTTTAATGTTTTATAATAAAAAAGAAATTTATTATAACGCACATATACCGCTATAAAGTTTTCACGTAACAACGGAGTTAACATCTAAATGGTATACACTAATTAAAAGCAGTCAGTACTTTTAGCTAGTCACCGGTCTTTTCAACTGAAAACTCGGGAGTCCGTCAAAAATTATTACGCATAAAAAGTATAATACGCTCGCAAAGCCGACCCATTATTAAAATTTCCGTAGCCAACGCTCAACCATAACAATATTTTCAGGCCAGTAAGCTGGAAAGAAAAACTGCGCTTAAATGGATTTGGCATATTTTATGATAATATTAAGACGTACTAACGTTCTCGGCAATTTTAGGGGCCCCTTAATAACCCAATGAAACATCGCATCAGTCATGTTGGAAGTTTCCCAAGGTGCTTTTTTAATGAGAGCCCCGATTTTTTCACAAAATGGTTTGGTAATTACTTTGTACTATGAATATAACTGAAGTACTTTGGCATATCTTATAATTTAAAAAATGAAATTTTACGTTCTGCTCTTTTATATTTAAAAATAATTGATTCTTTTAAAAATAATTGATTAAGTTACATGCATATTCTTACTAAGTTTTGTTATAAGGTCCATATTTTGTGTCGTTATCCTATTTAATACGAAAATACGTTCACTTGCATAACAACCTATTTTTCTTTAATCTGTGCCGATTACAAAAACACATTCGCAATTATGTCCAGCACTAAATAAGATACTTATATTAGTCATTAAAACACATGAAGAATTTTATAAGACTCGCTGGGAGTTCCCCTTTAAGTATACCTTAAAACGTGAAGGTAGTAATTTCAATAAAAAGCATCAGTCAAGCTGAAAATTCAAAAACATTTTAAGGGTCGCTACAACTGTTACAAGTCGTTGGAAAGTTTTTAAGTGGGTGTTCTCTTGTTCCCCAGTTAAGAGTAGTTTTGTAAGTTTATTAAGTAGTAAATTGAATTGGTCTACCTTCGCCATACTTGTTTTAGTATTTTCAGCTTAACTCATAGTTTTTGGGTATTGTTATTCATTACTACAACACCTAATATTATCTTAAAGACTAAATATTTCGGAGCCGACATAGAAAAATCTATGGTCACAATTCTCAAATTTTTATGACTACGAGACTATAACTACGATAATCTATGAAAGAGTAAAGCGAGAGTAAATAAGATTTTTGATTACGTAAGCCTGCTTTATTCTAAGCGCATCTTCATTACTTACTTTGAGGAAAGTATATTTGTGATATACAAAGGTATTTATTTGCCAAACAAATCTCTTAGCAATGTTGCCACGTTGTGAAAGCAACAGAGGAGTCGTAACAAGACGCCGTTTCGCTTATTAACCTACCCGGCGAACAAACGGCTGTTTGCTCTGGATTCTCCCGGCTTCCACAGCTAATATTAGGCACGGTTTAGCTCCTGCCACGCTTGCCTCATCAATTCCTCTTACTTTTTTTATTATTCCCGCGCCTGTGTTTGAAGCCATTCCTGCTTCAGTTGCTTATTATTTTATTAATAAAAGTTTACGCCAGCCGCGCGCCACGGTGTTGAACGCAATTTTACTGATTCACCGATTTTGTCTTGGTGCAAAATATTTGTGCTACTCTGGTTGGTTTTGGTTCCACGAAAATTGTTTTGCTAGAATTTGTAAAATATAATAAAATAAAATTATTGCTTCTTTGGTAAGTAAGATATTAAGTTTAAATGTAACCAGCAGATACGCTTTGACATTTTTGTTGGCGATAACTATTTGTTTAAACATATAAATTATGCTTTTGCCCCGACTTAACATCGTAACGTCCCAGGTTAATTAAAAAATGTGCAATATATTTTAATTATCAGTAACCAATTTATACTACTTAATATTTTTCTGATGTACTAAGAATATATTTGTGATTTTTTACACACAATTAATTATATACTTACAATCTACATATAATATATTTAATATAGCACACATTGCTAATTAGATAAAAAATACAACATTACTTACAAGGATTATTTATGCTTAATTATTTCATTTGAGTTTTCAGAAGGTAAGATAAATTAAATATCAAGAAACATTTTCAATTTTATTAAATAACATAATATATTGCTTTCTCTCTAGTCTTATGAATAAATAGATATCCACTGACATTCACCTAACGGCTAATCTAGCCCTAAAAGCTAAAAAAAGTACTTACACATAAAAATGCCATTTTTTCAAGGCATCTCCGCGAAGAACATAAACGCTGTTCATTAGTACAAAGGGCCAGATTAAAAACATTACCCTACAATCTAATCTTAGTCACGATTAGCGGCGTAATCAATTTTATACCTATTTCCAAAGGCTTTTTATAAGAGATACAACCTTTTAATTACTTCAATTAGGCCATAAAATAAACCATAATATCGTCGAAACCGGACAACATAAAAGTAAGATCAAATTTAGTGAAAGTGAGAGAAAGGAAATGAACAGAAAAAAATCCAATGTGATATTATTACCAACCTTTTAACTTTGGTCCATTTATTGAGTCCAAAGCTCAATTGGCTTCAAAGAAGCTTGGCGTTTTCTCAAAGGTAAAGGTATTTTACTTTCCAACAGCTTTTTGCTCTCTATAAAGCGCAAGTGAGAGCTTGTATGGAATATTGCTCTCATCTTTGGGACGGATCAGCCGGGTATGAGTTGAAAGCTCTAAGAGTCGATAGAGAGACGTGCCAAAAGATTGATTGGAAACGATTCTCTGGTCGAGAGTAGGCTCCAAAGCCTTGAACGCAAGTTTATAAGTTTTCTACCGTATACACTTCGAAGAGTGTGCACAGGAACTGCATGACCTTGTTCCACCAAGCCAAACACCATCCGTAGACGGTTAATATTCCAAAGTGTTAAATGAAGCGTTTTGAATTCTCGTTATTTATTCCCACTGCGAAGCTGTGGAACTCGCTGCCGAAGTTTGTGTTTCCCAAAAAGTACAGTCTAGGGATTTTTAAATCAAGAGTGAATAGGTTCTTATCTAGGTAAGCGTGCTCCATAATAGGCGCATCGTCTGTGCTTAACATCAAGCAAGGCGGCGTCAAACACAAAGCTATGATTGTAAAAAAAAACCTTCAAGGAACGTCCTGTCAGTAGCAGTATTTCTAGACAGGTATTTCTTTTGGTATGTACTTATAAGTCGTTCAACCCGCACTGGGCCCGCGTGGATGACTAAGGCCTAAACATCCTATACGGGTAGGCTCGTGCCCTTCGGTGGGAACATTTAATGAGATGATGATGATGTACTTATAGAGGACGCATTCTCCAAGTCTTGTTCTATGTTTCTGGGGTTGGTTCGGCAGATATTTACCACGAGCTTTTAAAGTGAACAAACTATGTACTCGTATACTTATTAAATAAAGATGTTACAAAACTTTAAAATTATCGAAATGTAGAAAAATGAAATGGTATCAATCATTTCATTTTATCAACCTTCAATTTGGATCTATAATTTTAATAACTATTATTTAGGTAGAAATCGGGACCAAGCTTTAGATGCGTACGAAATAGCTGTAAAGATTTCATAAATTTAAGAAACCAAATACTCTTGTACTATCGTTGAAATATTTTCAATTCCGATTTTGCGCGTGTCTATAAAGTTAGTAATAGTCTTTATCTCGCCGAGGATAGCCTTGTCAAACTTTAATTACTTATAAATTAAGATTAATGAATTAGTGGCGGATGGGAAACATTTTAGAAATGTTATTAAGCACTCCGAGTTTTGCTCTGAAATGTTTATGACGGAAGCTGGTTATCAATATTCTAGAATCGAGAGGATATTGTATATTTTGCTCCTGTATAGAAGATAAAGTTTTGCTTTAATATAATCTTGAAACTCTAGTAACAGCTTTGTGAATATTTGATGGTACTATTATATATAAAATGCTACTTCTTAAAGTTTCTTTTTTGCTAATACTAAAGGTGCTAATACTGCCTTGTGAAATGTTTACTTTCAAGGAATAAACAAAATTCCATCCCTTATTATTATAATATGTAAACATCGCATCACTAAACTATAAAATAAAACCACATGAAAGAAATGAATTTAGGCCCTGACGTGAGGGTACATCATAATTGTCACGACCACTACTGTTTCCGCAAGTGCGGTAATAGGTGGGGTAGGACACAAAATTTTTCAGAAATCGGGTAGCAGAGCTCCCTTCTTGAACTTAACCTTTGTATAAGGTATTGTTGTCTCCAATCTGTTTGTTATGAAACGTTTCCAATGATATCTAGTTCTTTATTTAAATCTTACACGACATAAAATCTGTATTGTATCGCACTGTAAAAACATGCAGTGATCCAAAAGGTATGGATGAATATTGGAATAATGCCTAGATATTTGGCGGTGGTAATTTTTCGATAAACATATTACCCATATACCTATTTTATCTACGAGTAAGTGCATTTCGATTCCATAGTTAGTTGAACTGCGCGTCGAAAAGAAACGACAAACTTACATACGACAAGCTAACATAGGCTTTGAAAACCACTCTAAAATGTTACACTTTCTTTTCACAAACAAACCTACAACGCGGCCGCGCAATCAATCCACGAATGGATGCGTCGACCAGATTTTTTTCCCAACAAAAGTATTATCAGAGCCTCACCTCTCGCTGAGGATGAAAGCAACGGGATTCGTGGCGATAAATCAACCATGGAATTTAAGAGGTATCGAGACCCTTTGTTTTGAAGGGTGACGTGTCAAACGAACTGAGGAACAAAGTGTTCGCGGAAATAAATCGACATCTTGTTCTGAGACGACTTTTTTTTTAGCACAAAGACGGATTACAAATGGCAAGAGACTAATGCATCAAGGAACCTTTGATGAGAACAAAAGATACATGCATTATAGGTAGGTACATTAGCTGAGCGAAATGTCGTAATTGTAAAAACATTTTAGGTACTAAACTTGATCTATAATATCAAGTTCAATGAACGGTAAAACTATTTGATTTAACTAATTTAATCCTAGAAAAATTACATTATAAATTGTGGAATAAATTACTAACCAAACATGATAGCAGATTGAAATAAAAATAATATAACCATTACAATGTCTTGTAATTTCTAATATTAAAATTATGAAAGTGCTAGTTTAAGTATATCAATTAAAGTAAGCCTAAACCAAACATTAAAATCATTCATTACCTACCCTACCACGTGTAATCGTAGGGCACAGGCCTTCAAATCTAAGGTCTATAAAGCTGTAAGGATATATAACATATAATATGATTTAAACTTTTTCACAGACAAACATTGAAAAATATGAACGAAAACATCCAGTTATTCGTATACAGACGTTAAAAGTTTTTTGAAAAATCGATTAATGTTCAGTCATATGAAACGGCATTACCAAATTTGAATATCAAACAGAAATATTAACAACCTATCGGAAATTGAATACCTTCCGGATCCACGCAATCATCATTAATTTTAACTGTAACTGCCGATTGCGCTGATGTTGTGTATGCGACACAAAAATTAAGCATTTAGCATATAACCAAGGATCATTCAGTAATGTCTTTCATTATTTCTACGCTCTTTTGTGTTTTGCGAGTCGCACACATAGCATAAAAACTAAATTCACGAATTTAAGTATTAATGAAGCTAATTTACAATATGTTTTTCTTTTTTCCAACGTTTCAGTAACTTTGCCGCGGTCAAAAGCAGACAACAGTCTAATTCGCTTTTAGGTGGAATTGTAGTAAACTCAAATATTCATTCCAATATTTTTTATAGTTTTTAATCCTACGAAAAATATTCTGTAAAAAATTAGGCAGTCTCGATGGCGCTGCTTGACATCTCTAAAAAGTAATGAAACCTAGACAAAGTCATCAATTAATAATTATTATATAAATATATAAGTCGGTGGCACGATCGTGTGGACTGTTGCCTTCCTACCAAGAGGGGCAAATTCCGCCACGTACCAATGAGTTTTCAAATTTTCGAAATTATACACCGTGAGGAAACCTGCGCACGCCTGCGAAGAGATCAAAAGGTTGTGCGTGAAGACGGCCAACCCGGACTGAGCCCGCGCGGACGACTAAGGCCTATACACCCTTCACTCGTAGACTCGTGTCCCTCTGTGGGGATGTCAAATGAACTGATGATAATGATATAAATATATAGATACTAATATATTTCCTCTTCAGTTATTATAACGATTGTAACGCTTCTACAGTTCCGTACTGAGCTCCAAAGCATTATTGCCATCTCTTGTCATTCGCATGTCAAATTGAATGACGTTATTCCATATTGCGTGGCTTCACGAGTAGTCAATGGCTCTTGAACTGAACATATATTCGTGTCGATTCAGGCGTGTTTGCAAGACACGAGTGTCTTCGAATAAAGTTACTCAATTGGCTTGAACTTACGTATGAACGTTGAAACTGGTTTCTAATATATGGCAATGGGATTTCATGTTTCTCTAGTATACGTAACAGTTAATCTGATGAGTTTAGCTTGCAACTTGCAACATTAAACTATTCTATTAAAATGTAGTTAAGTTGTTATTGCAGTCAATTTAACCTTCTTTTATTTAAAGTTGTATTATTGAATAAAATTGTCTTTTGGATAGTTATTTTAAAATACTAGGTATTCCCAATGCAGTGCCAGATATCATTTAGTGATATCGTTTCGATTCGCTAACGTCGTAGCGGTGAGTATTTAGTTTATGATTTAGAGTAATTAACAAAACAGTCAAGCCATACATATTTACTTATAAATTTAGATTTAGAAGCTTGGCTCTACATGAGATCTGATGTATTTTTCAAAGGGCAAATCTTATGTCGTCGTCTTGGCAATATGTTACATGAAATGTTTTTGGTGGGATTTCAATCCTTTTTGTAAGTTGTTAGGCTAGGTCTTTTTAGTGTTTATTTTTTCTTAGGTACCCATAAATAGGTTTTTAGTTACTGTCAACAATCTCGTGTAAACTTTCATGACCTAATTCTTGAAATTGGTAAAAGTCTCATATAAACTTCCACCGCCCCATTTTTTGAACACACCTTTAAGAATTTTTGTTTGGTTTTATACTAAACATAAAAGACATACCAAATTTCAGCTTTCTGGCACTTCAGGAAGTAGCCAAACATTTTGACGATGATCAGTACGTCAGTGTGTCAGTGATAAAGTCGATATATTTTAGATAGACTATCAATTTCAAAAGCTTCTTTTTAGTGGCACCTTCAAAATTTTAAAGCACCTTTTAAATTACTAAATACTAATCAGTACGCGACAACCAACGTGCACCTGTATGATATTATCGCAGCCACTATTTCTATTCTAAGACAGCCCCTGTAAATAAAACTGATCATGGTGGTTATTTTTAAAATCTAAATTTGTAGTATGCATTAATAAACCAACATCTAAAGTGTAATTTTATTAGCTTATAATTTTATAATATAGTACCTATGTTTAAAATACAAGTTATTCTGTATTAAGCGGATAAAATTACCTAAAATTGTAATTAAATAGTATATTGATGTTACGGGCTATCCTTTTAAGTTCAGACAAATTAATTTATTAACGGAAATTAATATGAAGGTTAGCTAGTGAAGCGACAACAAAACACTGTTTTTCTCATATTGTATAGAGACTTTGAATATTTTATCAAACTATTACTGACATTATACCCTGTGAAAATGAAAGTGCACTACCGTGCCCCCAGATACTTCGAATAGTAAGGCCAGCACAGTACTTTTTTCAGGTATCGCTGCTGTTATCAGAATTATTTCACCGTGTAAACGAGTATAATTTTCGTATACGTTTAAAATCTGAAGCAGCTACCGTTAAGAAAATAACTGTGTTGAATATTCAAGAGTTCTAAACACAGGGCCGGATCGCATGGCTTGTTTTCATTAGCATGATTGGACTGACCCCGTTCTAGTATACGAACTGAGCGGAGTGAGATCGAAATGCAGGTTAACGGATGTTTTAGAATCGTATCGCAAATGAGCTTGATAGGGGCCCGTAACGATGGGTACTTAAAATAAATATATTTGTAGATTACCTATGAGTGCTTGTTTACCCGTTGAATTGCATCTATAAAGGTAAGAGCTTGGCTGGTTTATAAAGGCAGAGAAAAATTTTTTTTTGTTTAAATTTATTCACCCTTAAAGGTTCACTACAACATTTTGAGCGTTATATATTTTGATTTAACACGAATTATGAACAAATATTTTTTAATTTGAGAAATGCGTGTGTCTTTAATTTAGTCCTATACGAATATCTCGTTGACCCTTTAACAGTGACAGACGCCAGTGAAATCAATAGTTATTTTTCTCAATTGAAGCTGAAATACAGATAATTCAAATATGAGATCATCATCATGCTATACTAGAAACCCTTTTATGTACAGTATAGATACATGTGATGATATTTTTCGTCCTCGAAACAAGTGTTAGTTGCTGTTGTTTTATACACAGTATTTACAGTTCACATAACTGTGGCATTATTCAATCAACTGGTTTAATAGTTGAGACGGCTTTTACACCATTTGTGTGCATGAACATATGTATCTGTTTTTGTTGGTCTGGTCTATCCGTTATTTAGTATCCATATTATAGGCTAATGCTTAGTTTGGGCATAGAAGGCGCTGTGTGAGTGTCAGTGGATATTTATATTTATCACAATGTAAAACAAAAAACAAACTTCCCACAGTAGTACACTGAAAATGAGATCACTCAAATATCATATAAAAATTATGTGTCACATTAATTAATGGGAAAAAAGATACATTCAATTGTTAATATCGCGTTGTGCGATTCGTTCAATGCATTCGGTGCGTTAATTAAAACTGTCAACACACATGGATCTACGCGTATCGGAATGTTTGCGGACGTCAGTTCAAATCTTATGCACTTAATATTGTTTTTTCTTTTAATCTGTTAAACAGTATCTCTCTTTGTCACTTAGTCGTCCTTGACTAACCCTTTTGTACTCTTCTGTCTCTTTTGTATAATATGGATAGTATGAAAAGTGATCTATTAAATTATTGTATGTTTTATTTGATTGTATTTATCTTTTCTTTATTTCTAACTTCATCAACATCAGCTCATTAAACGTCCCCGCTGAGGGGCACGAGCCCGCGTGGACAGGTTGCAGGCGTGCGCAGGTTTTCCTTCAACGTAAGAACATGTCGGGATTTGTACCTTAGCCCTACCCGTAGGAGAGCAGTAGTCCACACCATTGAGCCACCGAAGCTTTTTATTTCTAACTTCGTTTCTACACAATATTTAACTATTTTTTTCCACAATTTTTATTTTTTTTCCTCTCATGAAGGTTGTCTTGAAGAGATTAATTTAAATCAATAAGACAACCTAATTGTACTACTGTTCAGTTCGTTGACCATATTGATGAATTCTAGGCGCCAGTAAACTCCTTGTATGGCTGGACTGTCTACATGGCAAACGTTGATTAATATGAAAAGCCTTCACTTTTATTCAGTGTCTCAATCACGCTATACTTCGGAAGTATTGACAGCAAATTGAAATATGGACGTATATTTCTTTTACCTTACCTCAACTATCCATTAACTCAACGTTTCCAAGAAACCTAAATCGATAGCTTGCGATTGCTTCATGTGCATTTGACATTTTTAAGGTTCAAGGAATCAGGCCAAGAAAAATCGATGGTGATTTTAAAATTTTATATGGCGCGCGATGTGCTGCCTCTTTAAAATATCTCGGTGCGATGAAAATTATTAGATAAGGTTGTGGCACGGACATAATCTTCATCTCATAGAATAAATGCTTCCTGCAAAAATATTGAATTTGTTGCTATCGAAATAAAGATTGTGAAATCATCAAACTTAATAAAAACGTTACATTTTATCACTTTCGCGATTCAAGAAAGATTTTGATTCATTTTTTCTTTTGAAATAAAATAATCTCACCAAGAATATTATAATATATGATAAAGTGTTTGCGAGATGAAAACAGTATTTCACTACTTTTTTTTTAAAGTATTAAGTATAATTTAGTGAAAAACAGTAATGGAAACAGTATAGTTCTCAATCCTAGAGCTAGGTGTCTCACCCATGCCACCACAGTCCTACTATTTAACAGGGATGAATTTTATATAACGAACCATTCCAAAAATCTAATATGAGCAAAATTCTGCCAGGTGCTAAATTCTTACGTTCCCAGTCTTAAAGAAATATCTATTTAATAACAATCTGCGCTGTAATGAAAGTGCCTTATGAAATATTATATTTTAAAAAACCTTTAATAAAACCAGTGCTTGCACGAACTATGTAATATTCAACACCTTATTAAACCGTTAAACACGGGCAGATAACTTAGTATCTAAGTTCTATCCTCTGCCTAGCTACATAAAGGAGCTACGTATGAGCCCGCCAAGCTTTGTTTATTTAATAGACTTGAAGGTTGGAGCTACTAGAATTTTCACTAAGCTTAACCTCGGTACAAAACAGAAACGTGAAATGAGGTAAAATTTTAGCTTATAGTGCAAAATCTGCTCTATTTTTAAATGCATTAAATAGTTTATTTTGATTTTTAATGATTGACATGAAAAATGTTGCAGAATTCAATTTTGTCTGTACTTTTGCAATATCCCTAAAGTAGCTTACTGACCTTATCTTTAACAATTTGAAATGTTACGAAAATATATTTTAAAAAAAACGTTAATTAGGTAAACTTTCGTAATCAAATATATCTGTAATTTGTACTCAAAACTGGCTAATGCCGTGAACCTTTTATCCTGCTTTGAATAAACATAAGACCGTCACTTTTTACGGGTTAAAAACAGATCGGAACTTCAAAGGTCGGAGGGCGCTATCGAAACAAAGACGGCCAAACTCAATTTGAAGTCTCTCTATTCGGCAGGTGAGACGTAAACGGTGTGGTGTGCCAGTGAAGGGTTAAATTGAGGGGAAATAAATTGTAAGAGTCAATGTTTTATGTGTATTGTGGTCCCTTAATATTGGAATACGAACTTATTTCTGTCGATTGAATGAGGAACAGTTTTTTTTTCCATTAAGTTGTTTTATTAATGGACATCGGTGGCTTATTAGCTATTACTTTTCGATCTGGAGGGTGCAGTTTGAAATTCTGCCACGTACCAATGTCTTTTCCAATTTTCGAAATTATACGTACGTTTATTCGATGCTTTTACGATAGAGAAAGTGAGGAACACTACACAGGTTCACCAAAAATTCAAAGCCTGTGCGTAAAGTCTTGATTGACCATCTTCACTGGGCCCGGTGGACAACTAATGCCTATACACCTTATACGCGTAGTCTCGTGCCCTTCGATAAGTACGTCAAATGAGCGGTTGATAATTTTTTTTATTCATTCATTGATGATGAACAAACATTGAGAATCATTATTAAATTTTGTCCCACTGCGTGACATTGTCATTTCTACTTAGCATAGCTTCGTGGCTGCTGGTTGGTTCAGTCGATTTATATGTACATTAAGAAGCACCAATAAAATAATAATGTTTCGATCTTATTGAGGTTATACTTAATTTAATGAAGCTTCTTAATACCTATTCAACTTTTGAGACCCAAATTACCTCCGCAAGTTGCATTCTGCGAAATAGCAAACGAGATTCTGGCGATCTGCCAATATCACGAACCGTCAAAATATCCTCATTGGTGAAATTCAGTAACCTTTTTTCTTGACAGTGGACGTTGCTGTCAATACTTTAAAAAAAAGGGATGACTGTGGTATATTTATCAATTTATTAATGATATTAAAATAACGTTACAAAAACGCAAGTGTTATTAATATCGTTATTTTAATTAAAATACTCTTATTTTATCATCGGCACTATTACACTCCCAATGTTACAAGTTTTAAAGGCTTTGAAAATCTGCGGAGATAGTGTGTGATCCATGTTCAAAAATAATCAATTCTTTTGTATTGCTTTAATGCAAAATGCGAGATCATTTTAGTACTTTACATTAAACTACTAAAATTGCGTGTCTAATTTGGTTTCACGATCTCCCTTTACTATTCACTAGGGTATTTTAATATGAACTCGTGAGATTGTCTTGGGTCCTAGCTACTTAGGCCCTTACATCTCAACAAAAACAAATGTCTGATCATATATTCCGTCGTCGTTGGCTGTCACAGATAACTCATTCAAAATGCTTTAGGCCCTGCGCGTAATTTCCGGAAATGATCTTATCTAAATTGTCACGGTTCTGGATATTCTTGGAGAAATTTCTTTAGTCATACAGTTATTTTATGTAAGTTTCTATTGCCTAAGGTTTTTATTGTTGCTGCTGAGTGATGAATTTCACTATGTCTTTGGTATAACTTTACTCGACTATCAATTATCATAAGTTTTAGAATTATTCAAGAGAGCAGTCAGTAATTTATTATAAGGACTCGCCAACCTCATCTGCTCTTCTTAGTCTTGTTCGTCTGCTTTAAATAAACATTATCGTTTTCAAAAAATATTATTTACACAAAAATACCTTTTCAATTCTAAGAAACTCTCATACCAACTTTAAAATATGACATAAGTATAATTACACAACTATTTTCCAACAAACATACAAAACCAGCTCCTTTAAATCCACATCTCTATTTTTCCCAATACTCAAAAGTACTTAAGTAATGCGTTGCCAATTCACAAAATGCATAGCTGCCCCTTAACACAGCTTATTCCAACTATTCCCTGGTAAGCGGTCACGTTGAACAATAGCCGTACCAATCCTACCGTTCACCGTAAACACACAAGAATACACGCTACACGAATTTGTGCCATAGCTGTACCTTAAACGGGGTCGAACGGTGCCGTTGAAAACAAAAGACGCACGTCGAACTCAATTTAAAGTCCTATACATTGGGCATACTGGAATAGAAGCTTTTTGACACTGCTTGCGATGACAGGCAAATTCAGGCGTCGCTTGAACGTGGAAATCTGTTTTTGTAAATTAATTTAAACTGGAAGCCGGAGTATATATGCGTAGTTGAATATTGAGCGCAAATTTAAAGTAATTGTTTACTATATTCACAGGCTAAATATGGCCATATAAATCATTTATCAAATTCAAACATTTGAACAATTTCTATGTGATATCCATACAAAACTATCAAACCCACTCAACCGTCACATTTTTCATTCCAAGCAAAAACGGTGAAACAATCACGGGTACAATATATATGTGGAAAAACAATAAGTTGCGGAACGGAATCTGGCGAGAGTGGATTGTTTGCGACGTGCAATTTGTACGTCTTATCCGTCATCGGGAGAATCGAATGTTTGACATAATGGTCTTCTGAACGCGAGGTCGTCTCTAGATTTTATTTGCGACGAGTTGATCTGAAATGTTTTTGCTATATCAAGTTTTTCCTCACAGGCCTTCTGCTAAGAGGGCCGTCATAATAAGCACTAGGTTTTTTAGAATTGCATTCTGACATCAGAATTGTTTCTCGGTAATCTATACATGTAATAAAGACTATTCATAGGCAAAAGTTACTTTGCAATTATTTAACAAAATGTTTCAAAAAAGTCGGCATGTGAGGGAATTATTATTTAAGTTAGTCCGTATATACGTAATATGATGTTTATTGTAGATGGTTTTATACTGCACTGAACACAAATCAATTATTATATTATTCAGTATGCTACTATAAACAGTCAATTACATAATTAATGAGCCAAGTTATACAAGCAGGGTGGTAGTTAAGAATATTGAATAAATAAGTACTTTAGAAGTTACGTGAAATAATTGACAATCACGTAAATTAATACAAAATTAGTAATTAAGAATCTAATAAAAAGTGAGTAGGTGAGTTACTTGCCAGCCCTTCTATACAAGTTTGTAAAAAAAAAAACACGAAGATACCTATTTATTTCTAAATTATAATAGATTCATATAACATAAATATATATTGAAGATTCAACAGCAAAATAATTAACTGGATTTAATAAATGATAAAGTCCTATAAAATTGAAGTGGCAGTGGTTGGTCACGTGTGTCGTAGAACCGATCGCCGTTGGAGCAGACGAGTTCTGGAGTGGAGACTGCGTCTTGGCAAGTAGGACGCCTTCCGGCCCAATGGATCGACGACTTGCGGAAGGTCGCTGGTGTGAGCTGGATGAAAAAAGCGGAGGACCGGGATATCTGGCGCAAAATGGGGGAGACCTATGTCCAGCAGTGGACTGCGATAGGTTAAAGAGAGAGAAAGTCCTATATTTCTTGGCGATTTAATTTGTTCAAATCTAGAAAGATCCACATTACTATCAATATTTTGATGCAAGAAAAGAAGAAATAACTTGAATTTATTCCAACCTCTAATTGTCACGATCTAAGTACTTCTTGATTTTATACAAGCACGTAGTAAGCTATAAATTAAAATGAAAGGCCACTCAATTTTTTTATTTTCCTGTGAACTATAATAAAAAAAAATGTCTCAAAGCAAACAAGAAGTTTGCTTTGAAGTTAGCTTGAAAATTTAAACAGCTGAACTGCGATTGCGTATCGTGCCATCTTACATGACAAATGCACCCCGATTCACCGCGATACCAGAAACAGCTCCTTGGATGGATTTGTTTGAGAATCAAAGCAATTTTCGCTCGTCAGCTAGGACGCTGTGGTTGACGTGCCCATTTGTCTCGAAACTGAGCAACTGGAAGCTAGAGCCAAATGAGAAAACGGAGTAGCGCCGGCTCAACTCTGGCGATGTGTGCAAGAAAGTGACAGGTTATAAATGTCAAATAATAGTAAATGATCGGGAACTAGTTCCCACTGTACGCTTAATGAGTGTGCAGGAACTAAAATGAACTTTAAAATGCACTAAAATGAAATGAGCTTATATAATACAATATCACTTATCACGTGACGTGTCGCGAGCGATTCTTATTCGTCTGGTCTTACGGATAAATTTATGTATAAAAGTACAATGTAAAATACTCGTATAATAATCATTTTTATGATACAAGTTGAATCTGGTTAATGTAAGGTCTGGGTATATTTTGCTTGAATGAATCTGATATCATGTATTTGTATATGAAGAACTAATATTTTTATTTAATTAAAAGTAATTAAGACGAAACGTATTAAGTAACTTACGTTTTTCCACCAAAAGCCAAAGATAATATGTAATTGTTGGTTTAAATATTACATAGAAAAAATAACAACAAAGTTTAGTATAGAGTATTGTTGAATTCCCAATGGCTAGCTTACCAATGGCAAAAAAAAAATAGAGCATCTTCTATATTTTCGAAAGCGGAGTATTGTTTCGGATTACGCTTGATTATTCAGCTCTGCGCTGAGCGGCAGCGTATAAAGCAAATTGTCAACTTGATTGAGTTCCCGTTTTCAACTCGAAAATAATTTGCTTGAATGAAAAATAATGTTAGCAACTATTCTGTAATCCTATTGATGTACAATTTACTTTTTATCATATGATCACTATTATCATACCATATAGGCATCTGCTGAGGCACTGTTATGTGTATGCCTGAACTGGACAATCCGTGTGGTGTAAACACAATTGTCAAATATTTCAGCACATTTCATTTGTGTTCATTTTTTTGTTTTAAGCACAGAACGTTTTTATCGAAACTTTTTCCATGCATGACCAACTCACCGACGTAATTTTTTCCTGAGTTGGCGTTCTTAAAAAAAGATTTGTTTTCACATTCAAGAGCCCTGCGTTTCTATGCCCTCTGTATTACTGCAAATTAAAATGGGCGTCGGTGTCAATTTAAATCAGGTAAAGCTTTGCTCGTTGTCTATAGCAAAATATAAAATGTGCTAGTGCTACATATATTTAGATTATTCAATTTCAATGACTATAAAGAATACTTCTTTAGTCTTCCAACGTGTTATTTTATCAACGCTCGCTACTTGCCGCGGGAACAGCGAAACGTTCCTCGAAAATATAACATAAAGTGATAAATAAAATCTAATATACAATTTTGACAAGTACACATTGTTTACGTGTTTCGTTAAACAATTGAATATATTTATTATATTATTGACGTTTAGTATGAAATTATTTAATAATATCATATCATTAAGCATTTTTATTTAAAATTACTTAATTTTGCGTAACATAGAAAAAATTTCGACTCATCATAATTATGCTAAAAAAAACTACTAGCTTACATAAAACTTGACATTTTGATAATACAATGATAAATGCCTTAGACGTAGATATAAGACAGCCTGGCGAATTCAATTTAAGATTTATTGCTCAATTTTAAAATCTTGTTTAAATGTTATGTCAAGATGCAAGGAACATGAGCTTTTCCGGCTTGAGCAGTAAACAAACGAGGCTGTCAACCGCAGGTGCGCGCCAACGTAGCGCGTCGTGTGCGTAACGAATATTCGCGTTTCGCTACTTAGGGTGCGGCTCAAAGTAAGCGGTTAAAAATAATGTCTACATCGTTTTGATGTTTTGTATGCTTTTTACGTTCATAAGAGCTTCACGTCTTTAGGGATTTTTGTTTGTGGTTAAGTTTATTTTCATACACCGCTTTTTAAAAAAATCGAAAATACTATTACTAAAAACTTAAATACAAGGAAAAGTAACTACATTTCTGTGAGTGCAGTAAAACTACCACCTAGGCCCTGATTCCGCTAATATTTAAATACATTTATTACTTGACATTTATACAACAATTCAACATTGTCAATCCAACTTTGAATTTGGCATTCTGATACAACTTTTTTCTAATGGATAAATGAATTCCTAATGGTGTTACCAAATCATAAGTATGAATTGGTGCAAAATGTATAAGCTGCCGAACAGTGTGGATGTGGTCCACGTGCTGTAGCCTTTCGAAACCCAGCCTGCTCCGCTAGTTGAAATGCGTCAAGTCTAATGGCGTGACTCAGAACGCTACGGTCTATAATTCTTCAAGAGAGTTTTGTCACCCTTCTTGAAGAACAAGACGACAACGCTCCTGGACCACGCCTCTGTGTAGTTCCTTGGTGGAGCTTAATATGACTAAATAGACTGTGACACATAAATCTCTAAACGCCGTCACCAAAAACCCACCCAGCCTAATTGACAATGTCTTGACGCAACTCGCTAGGAGCGCTCCAGGCTCAATGTTTGCGCGCAATTAATTATTCGAATAGTAAGTGTTGCGATTATTCTCACCGTCTGCAAATAAACGCGGCGCTGCGCTCAACGGCTTTATATTGTTACGGCATAACATTACGCACTCGGCCTTAGTTACGCTTGACTTTATAAATTGTGCCTTCAGTTTCGCGAGGTGTGCGCATACGAATGCCAGCGGGCATATTTTCTTGTTGAATTATTAAATGTGTGTGAGTGAGTGGATAACACTTGCACTGACAGATGATAATTTTCCTGAGCGATATGGGGGCGTATACAGGTGTTTTGCTGTCCTACTTACCCTTCCACTTAGTTATTGATGTTATTTAAATTAATATGTAAGCTATGTGTGCTGTTATTGATAAATGGAGAGTACAAGAGTAAAATAAACAATGTAATGTTGTATTTGATACGAAGGTGAAGTTATAACTATTTGTAGAAATCGATTTCTATAACAGTGTTTATCTTACTTTTCTTATCATGATAATCATTAATCTATAATATCCTCATTTAGTTTCTATATGTACCATAACGATTACTAAATGCATGTAAAATTAAAGGCTTGCTTAATGACCTCATGCGTAGTGGCTATTGTAGGCGTGTTGAGTCGCAATATGAGTTCATTTGAAAGGAATTTAAGCCGTAGGATTAAGCCAATAGGAAACAATAGCAGTCGTAAGTTTACACCCACCAAACCGCAAAAAATCATCATAAATTAATAAATATCCACTAACATTCAGACAACGCCATCTAGCGCTAAGTTAGGCGTGAATCTTGTATTACGGGTACTAAACCACTTATAAATATACTAATGTATTTTATCGTAATACATTTCTACTATACATAGAAACACCTTGACCAAAACAAACAGACATGTTCATGCACACAATGTTATACTGCCTGGGATGAACCAGGAACCATTAGTATAGGAGCCGATGTCTCAACAAATGGGTCATCAATGAGTCATGTTCTGATGATGATTATAATGATGATGAATTAAAATATTCCTACATAATATAATTACGTTAAATCAGAAATTTAAATATTTTCCTCTATATTTTACACTGACACGGAGGCAAAAAGTTGCAAGGATTAGTGAAAAGATTTTTACATTAGCGAGCCAGGGGGAATTTAAATTAGAGTAGGCTTTGCAGTTGAGATCTCTTGAGATTATTGTACAGAATTAAACGAGCATAAAGTACCTACTTTAGAAGAAAACATCAGAAGAGAAAATAGAAATTACTAATTAATTACTGTAATACTGACATGATCAACTAGTAATCATTGAGAATAATGTATCTACATCTATCCCTCTTATTTATATTATGTGAGGTTGTCTGGAAGAAATCACTTCTACCGCTAAGACAGCCGAAACAGTATTTTTTAAAAAAATTCTGTGAATGAGTGTGACTGTGTGTGTATGTGGGAATAAAAATTTATCTATCTTTAAAAAAATAAACCAAATAAACTTGGAGGGCGTGTCAATTACCATCGAGGTGTTAATTTCATGTCTTCAAAATATAATAATAATAGTATTACTTTGCCTACTCTGGTACAAAAATGCTGACAAATCATTTTTTATTAATTTATTAATGTGTATGTACTGAGTGTGTATACTCATAACATTTATTTCATCGTTTTGTAGTTCAGTTAGTCGTTCACGAGGGCTGAGTGGTATTGAACGACCTTCACGTACAAACTTTGAATCTCTTAGCAGGCGTGCGCAGGTTCCTCGTATAGAGCGTCGTATAACGAAAATAATTTCGAAAATTAGACATCGCAATGGTACGTGGCGGGAGTTGAACTGCTGTCCTCCCGGTCGGAAGGCAACAGTCCACACCATTGAGCCACCGACGCAATATTTGTTTGAATTATGTTATTGACTCGTATGGCATACTTAATTATAAAATTAAAAGGTCTTTATCATTATAATAGCAACAATATCACTACTGAATTTAATGCATTTTAGAAATGCCGTTTAATCAATACGAAGATATTAATACAAACCTAGGGATCGGTCCGCGTGGAAAACATTAGGGGAGCCTTCCTTCAGCAGTGGACATAAATAGGCTGTGATGATGATGATATGCATACAAACCTACATAATAGAAAGTAGTACTAATAGATGTTTACTTGCGCAGAATACGAGTAATAAGAGTACACGAAACGATTTGATTTCAGTCTACACAAATTTAAGGTACACGGCCGTGTGGCCTTCCGTTTGTGGCTGTAAGCATAATACAATATAACAACAGGCAACACCAGAGTTGAAACAAAAGAAGGATAAGGATAACGAAAAACTTCAATTACGTCACCTCCATTGAATTTAATGAAATCTCCGCTATTGCGACTGACGACTGAACAGGTGTATTTTGTTTAATAAACGTTAAGACAAAAAGCGGCTGCTATCAGGGGTCGCGACAAAAGGCACGAACCTTTTCTGCCCTTTTTCCTTGTCTCAAGATAAAAAGAGAGAGTGGATTAAACGCATAGATAGCCGTCACCATAAAGAGATCTGACTCTAAGATAATTCAGAGAGAAAGTGCGATGCTCTCGGCTATCAGAAAAAAGGTCGTCAATGTATTTTATGCAGGGCTGTTGAGATAAATTTTATCTGTACATTTTCTGCTAATGGTAATTCTGGATGTTAATGAGTGCACAAGAATAGCACAAGATGTAGAGTTCTTAAATAACATTAAGAAAAGTCCCCGGCAGTACAAACATTTGTGTGCATGAACATTCTGTTTAATGTATGGGTGTTTCTACGTATAATGTATTTACAAAAAAATGTATATATGTATGTTTATCCGTTGTTTAGTACCCATAATACAGGCTTAACGCTTAACTTGGGGCTAGATGCGCTGTGGGAATGTCAGTAGATATTTATTATTATTTATTGTTCACTTCTTATCTCTCCAGAGAGGTTGACGTTTCAGATGCACGGGCCTTGGCCAAATGCATGCAAAATTACAATTATTCTTATATTTACGTTAAATTAAGAATTTTCTAACAATGCGACAAGTGTTTAATATTACTGCTTTCTGAACAAAAAATTATATTGCTGAAGCACATCTAAGTTAGAATTATTATTATATAAATATGTGTGTAGTTTTATGTTGAATCAAACGCATTTTTACCGAAATGAAAAAGAAGGAGGTGCTAATTAGAATTAAGAGCATCGGTGGCTCAGTGGTGTGGACTGTCGCCTTCCTATTGGGAGGGCTGAGGTTCAAATCCCGACACGTACCAATATATTTTCGAATTTTCGAAAAATATATGTACGTTATCCGACTCTCTTACGGTGAAGGAAAACATCGTGAGGAAACCTTATGCACGCCCTGCGAAGAGATTCGAAGGTTGTGTGTGAATCTCCAATCCGCATTGGCCCGCGTGGACGACTAAGCCTAATCACCCTATACGGTAGCTCGTGCCTCGGGGACGTTTAATGAGCGCTGATGAGTGTGCTAATTAGAATGTGTGTTAAAATGGGCTGTATAACCTCATACAACAGTATCAAGAAAGTAATTAGAAATCATTTTATATTCCAAAGCAGGTTAGTAATGTACTTCTTTTTACAAGTATGACGCACGTTCATGTTACATTTATGATACTAGTTTTTTATGCTTTTTGTTCGCACTCAACTTGTAAACCGTCAGTGAAGTCAAGTCAAGAGTAGCAGAGTATGCGTAACACATTATTTACCAAAAGTACCATTATGATACATTGGTTTAGCAATGTATTTTCGGGTCCCAGAGTTGTAATCTGATAATTTAGCACAGAAACATAGACGGACTCGACCTTTGGTAGACGTTGAAAGGCTTATCGAGTAAATATTTAATCAAACGAAATACCTACGAGGTACATTGATATTATACCGCCTGTTGTATTAGCTTCTCAATTAGTCACTAAGCATGTTTGTTAGATTTATTTTGTATTCATCATCATCAATCAGCTCATTAAACGTCCCCACCGAGGGCAAGAGCGATAGGGTGATTAGGCTCAGTCGCCCATGCAGGCCCAGTGCGGGTCGGAATTCTTAAATTTTTGTATTGTTAAAACAAAATTCAATGTAAGAACACCTCCATGTTCTAGTAGTATGAGCAATTAGGTATCGCTGCGTGAGAGTTGATTTAATCCCAGGAGAGATGAAAAATAAGCTTTCTTTTTGCTATTTCTCGTGTTCAGTTAGAAAATTACAGGCTTGACTATTTGATTGTTTGATAAGAAACATCGCTGTCATTTGGAAGATACTTTAAGCTATCAGTCCTGAATACATAAACCTTAGTATAAAAGTCGTTCGCACTCACCAATCCGTAATGGGATAACGTGGTGGGTTATGGGCCCCAAATTTAAACATTAGTCAAGTTACGAGTGAAGGCCTTCCCTCGACCGCCATCTATTAAAACAGTGCTACAATAATATTACTTTATCTTTTCTGGTACAAAAATGCTGGCATATCATTATAACAATACTGTTTTAAGAGATTGCGGTTTGTGACCTGTAGTTAGACGTTATAGGTTGATATAAAACTAGAGATACTATGTAAATTATATAAAATTTGTAGTTTAACATTTAATTTTTTTTCTTGAAACGGCAGATATGAAGTGCAAAAATGCCATGTCCTGTTGTGAATAAAATCCAAAGCAAAAACCAGACAAGAACTTATTATGTCTTTGTTTCGCCGACACAAAAGAGCAAGTATATGTTCCGACCGCTTACAGTTAACCTTGAATTTTCTACATACGTACGCATTTAAATATATTTCAATTAATTGAACTTACGAATTCAACCGTTCAAATATTTCAAGTTATATTGGACAGTAAGATCAAACGTTTGCAATTATAAAGCTTTAGATCACTATTCAGAACTTTCTTATAGAATGTTAAAGTTTCGAATGGACTGTCTGTGAATATTAATAAACACATTCTCAAAATCAACTTTGTATTTATTACTTCGTATGAATAGGACTATATTTTAATATATTGAACCACAAAATAATTCATTTATTTCAAACGAACAAAGAAAATATTTACATATGAAAGTTTTATATGTAAATATTTTTATTAAATTTAATATTTAATTAACGAGCTAACATACGTTAGTATGTGCCTTGAACGTTAATGACACCTAAAGGCGTCAGGAACAATACATTTTCAGTAGTTTCTGGATTCGGGGCGTTCAAAGGGTTAAGCCCCACAACAGGGCACAAGCCTTCCCACAAATAATGATCACCACCCACCCATATTATTACAACTCACCACGTGGACTTAATGAAAGGTTAACAACTACCTAAACTACGTAAGGACTCCATTTCATATTGTTTTAATCATCAATCCGATCATTGATTAACTTATGCGATCGTCTATTGAACGCGTTATACCATCGAGCCCTAAAATAAAATAATTCAAAAAAACAATCAAATTGATTTTTGAATTTATTTGCTATAAATTTTGTAGCAAACAAATATTCTAAAATATTTAATCATGACATGCAATATTACTATTACTGTTATAATTACTATTTTTCGCTAACACCGCATTTTGTATTTAATTGTATTTTATTAGACGTATTACGAAATTTTGTATTATTCAAAAATTATTTGATCTTCACATGTATTTTTTTATACACTGAAACGGTTTTCAGAGGCAACCCGTAGTGGTACATACCATAGTTGTTTAACCTTGATTCTATGACCTATGTTTAACACGTATACTGGTTCGATTTGAAA